>JBBPUG010001075.1:0-12390 GCA_038094535.1 Tubosaeta aff. alveolata | reverse complement strand
TAAAAGGTACGCCCACCCATCTACCACTACGACGAGGGCAGTGCAGTGACGTTCCATAGCCCACGACGACGACGGCAGCGAGAGCGTGCAACGGTATGTCCATCACCACGCCGACGACGACGACGACGACGAGGGCTTGCAACAGCACGCCCATCATCACGACGACGACGACGACGACGTGCGCGGGCAAGCAAGACGACGCCGAGGGTGAGGGCACACAACGGCGTCTCCACACAACGGTGACGACCCACCCGACAACAGGCGGCCCCCCCACTCTCAAGACGATGACGACGACGCATCAGCCCACCACCATCATCACGCGCTAGGGCGATCGCGACGTGATGGCTCCACCGTCACCAAAACGAGGAGGACGGCGAGGGCACACCAACGACGATGCCTGCCCCCACTGAGGACGCAAAACGGCGCGTCCATGACGACCTCGGCGCGGGCGAAGGTACGCAACGGCGCGCCAACCTCCACAGCGCCGACGACGACTACGGCGACGTGCCAGCAAAGCGCCCCCCACCATCTCCACCACCACAGCGCCAACGACCGCGGCGACATGGAAAAATCCTATTGCCACAGCGCCGACAAAGCGGCACGCCTACCCACCATAACGACAACGACGAGCCGAGGGGGCGCAAGAGGATCTGCTCCCACCATGACGACAAGAACGCGGACGAGGGGGCCGGCGCGTCTCCCCCACCTTCCTTAACAACGAGGACGTGGGCGAGGGTGCGCGACGGCACACCACCACCCAGCGCCGACGACGAGGGGCAGGACGAGGGGGTCTGGGCACACCAACCACGGCGGCAGCGCGACGGCACACCACTACCACGGCGCCGACGACGACGAGGGGGTGTGGGCGCACCAACCACGACGACGGCAGAGCGACGGCGCGTCCACCCCCACCTTAACGACGAGGGCGCGGGCGAGGGGGCGCGAGGGCACACCACCGCCATGGCGCCAACGACGAGGAGCAGGACGAGGGGGTGCGGGTACACCAACCACGACGAGGCGGCGCAATGGCGCGTCTACCCCTACCATGACGGCGAGGAGCGGCACGAGGCGGCGCAGGCACACCATGACGACGGCATGGGTAGGGGGATGGCATCGTGCCTACCCCCATCGTAACGACGAGGATGCGGGCGAGGGGGCGCGAAGACACCATCCCGATGACGACGACGACGACGATGAAGGGGGCATAACGGTGCACCATCACCACAGCGCCGATGACGACAAGGGCGAGGGGGCGCAACGGCGCACCCACCACCACACTGCCGGCGACGACGATGGCGAGGAACAGCGACGGGGAGGGCAAGTGAGGCGACAGCCTGCCTGCTGCCCTTCAGCCGCCACACGATGACGACGTAGATACCACAGGGGGTGGACGACGACGAGCGCGAGGGCGGCGCAATGTCCCGCTCACCGCCATGCGGCGACGACAGGGCAGGCGAAGTGTGAGGCGGCGCAACGGTACGCCAACCACGACCGTGACGACGTGGATAACGAGGGGGCGTAATGGGACCACCGCACACCACGGCGACAAGGACGAGGCCGACGCAACACGCGTCCACCGCGATGAGGACAAAAACGAGGACGAACAGCGGTGCCACGCCAACAAGAACGAGGCGGACGAGGGTGGTGCAGCCGCGTGCCCGCGATGAGGACTGCGAGGATGAGGATGGAGGTGGATTAGTTAGTATAAATTGTTTGTATAGTGTACATGAATATATGATTTCTGTCGACATCTGTGGATCCCTGTGTGATCTGTGCAGCTGAGAATTTCTGCAATGGGGCCATTTCATCTGTTGAGTCCACAGCTCTACACAGTCCTGTGAACCTCTACAATAGTAAGTACCTTTCTATAGTGTCTGTGACACTACATATGTCTGTACAGGCCTGTACAGCCTATGGTTGGTTTGCTGATGTACAGAGGAATCAGGATCGTATGAGGGACGATGGCGATACTCCTGGCCAATACTGAATGAATTGAGTACTGTCTTAAGTGAGTCGATAACAATGAGGATAACTTTCCTGGGTAGGGAACATTGATTACTGGTGTCTGGGTGAGGTGGAACAGCCAGCGGCGGTTCAGGGAGTTGGTCACGAAAGTGCACAGGTAGTCGACGAGGACGCGATGGGCATGTCTGATGTGAGATAGTATCTTGTTGACTTGGAGGTGCCACAGGTAGAGTCGGACCCACCGTCTCTACAGCGGGAACCAATGAATGTGATGAGATGGGTGTTCCCGCGGGTGAAAGGAGATGCGAGGGTGATCCAGGAACCTGAACACTCGTCAAACAAAACATATATCTTGGAATGTCCGAGTAACATACGTTATTGGCTCTAGAAACCGTTGCAGGTAAGAGAGAAGCTGCTAATTCTACCTGATCCATCCCCACGCTTGCTTGTGCGGAGGTCGTAGTACTGTCAGGTAGTGCGGCGCTTGAGGACATGGGTTGGGGGGTCTGTATATGATTCAGCAAGCAAACTTGGTTGCCATGCCCGCCACACATACATTTCTGGGTGTATTTTCATCTGTTATCCATATCCTTGGGTTCTTTGTGGATGGTTCTGCTAGCAAACTACCAGAGGCTTGACGCTTGAGCCGCAAATCCCTCACTTTGATTGCCAGCGCATTTTTTCTCTGGGCGTAGACCAAGCAGTTGTTCCGATGATGGGATAACCCGCGAGAGTCCAAAAATCTGCGAGGACACGGTTCTCTGCACTCAAACATTCCAAAGAGGAGGCTAAGAAACAATAATGAGAGGAGTATCTGGAGGGGGAACATATCCAAGGAGGCACCATATAGTACCCACCAACTTTACAGGTGGCAGCGGGGAGAGTATTGGTTGATTCACCGAGACGAAATGAGCCACTAACTCTGGGTTCTCAGCTTCAAGTTTCGATACAAATCGGGATTACCAGGCATGAATCTGTGGGCTTGGAATTATGATCCGCCCGGCTACAAGAAAAGAAGTAAAACTAACTGCGGTTGTGTTAGCCGCCATGACACCCACTTGAAGCTCTTACCGGTGAAGCCATGATGTCCGTTGCATCATGTGCAACATGACCACCTGACGGCATTTCTTGATCTCAGGACTGGATGGAACCCTGTCAACAAAGGGTTAGTAGAAACCAGGGAGAGCGGTGAACTCACATTGTAACACCACAGATCAGTATGGTCATTGGGTTTCCCTGAAAATTAGTGCAGCCAGGTGACACTATTTTCAAATGTTAGAGAATAGAACTAAATGGGGAAACTGCAGGTGACTCACCGCGCGAGCACATAGGTGGATCAAACTGATGAGACCATTTAGGTATATCCATCTTGCCATTCGACACCTTTCAACCAATGAGAACTCCAGAATCTCACCCGATTGACAGTGTAAGAGTGATGTGATTTTACAGATTAGTAGGTGGTGACTTGTGCTAGCATATCGGTGTTAGCGACTTCGCAGAGTCACAGGCCCTAGGCTCTTAAGCCCCTAAAGGCGGCTCGGCCCAGTTTCAAAGCCTGAGGCTTAGGCCTCACGGCTTCACGACACTACTAGACTAGGCCTTAGGACCCACAGAAATGGGGAAATTTGAAGTTTCCGTTAACTTCTCGGTTCCGACCCTAACATGACGGTCACGATAAGTGCTCATTGTCACATGCCATGTAGAACTTACCTTGTTTGGGTTAGAACGTTGTGTGGAAACAACCCGAGAATGCGGTAGATTTGCCTATTGAATTAGATTACTGGCACCGGCGCGTAAACTATAAAGTATGTAACTGTGGTGTGTCAACGTAATGGGATAAGGAAAGGGTGGAATGGCATACCCCAAGGCATGATCACAACGGCCAATGCGGTAATATGCAGGGTGTCAGATGGAAACAAAAGGCATACAGGGCAGACTCATCTAGCATGTCTGACAATCAGAGCAGCCCCCACAACTCTTTGCTGCCCAGCAGCCTGGCAGACATGAAGTCATGGTTGACACTGGTACCCTCACCCATGTTCCATCACTATGCGTCACGGTCTGACCACAGCTCCAGGTCATCCTCGTTCAATGAAAGCTCTGCAGAAATCATTCTAGGCCTTTCTCGGCCAGAGGTGATGGCCGATGCCTGCGCTGGAGGTCTTAACATGAACTCCGATGATCCCACGGTTTGAAGTGCACTGCTCCTAGCAGATGCACAGGTCAAAGGGTCTTGGGTGGGCCATATGCTTCAGAGGCGAGAGTTATGGGATGACCCTCACAAGGCAACTTCATTGCTTTCAAATTTGAGCTCATTTGCTGATCGTACCATACCTACAGCATGACGTCAAGAATGAATCTGGAGTGATTCAGGATCAACAGCAGTCATCTAAGTCCGACAGGCCAGTCCAAGAGGTATGAAATAGAGTATCTGTTGA
This sequence comes from Tubosaeta aff. alveolata, assembly GCA_038094535.1. Taxonomy (NCBI): domain Eukaryota; kingdom Fungi; phylum Basidiomycota; class Agaricomycetes; order Boletales; family Boletaceae; genus Tubosaeta; species Tubosaeta aff. alveolata. The sequence goes on along the minus strand of JBBPUG010001075.1, from coordinate 7,987 downwards.
TTACAATCTCTGACATTGAATGCTCAGCAGAACGTGTCATCCCCGTGTAGAAGCGATTGTTCCTTAGAAATTCTATATGGGCACTACGTCAGTCCAGTTAATCTACCCCGATTTCCGACGAGTCCATTGCCAAGCCCAAGCCTGCTTTGGGGCTCCGTTGAACCTATTAAAGCTATGTTGTCCCAAATTCTGAAGAGGAAATGGCCAGACGATGCTTCTGTACCCCAGGTAGGCATAGTCAATGCCTCTGATTTCGACTGTTATAGCTAACTGCATGGTATACATCAGACTCCATCTCGTGCAAGGTCTGTGCCGCTTGAACCACCGCACAAGCGGCCCCACCTCAGGTCCCCATTTGAGCTCAGCAGGCAGCAAACATTTCGTATCGATGCGCTTGAAGTGGAAATGAGGGGGTTGCGGATTCAACGCCTAGAAGGAGAGGTAAAGGAGTTGAGGAGAATGGTCAAAAACTTGAACACAGCTATGTCGATTCATGGTCACACCATGTACAAGATTTTATGGGTGCTGAATGGTCCGCCGCAGTAGTATCTGGTGTCTGTTGTACTAGTGTACCATTCAAAGTGTAGTACTACGTCTGAACCAGCCAATGAATATTCTTTCGTATCACTATACTATTCATCCGGAAGGGTAACTACAAGTACTCTGCTTGTTTCAGTGGATAACACAGCCCTTTGGGCAAGTTCTAGACCCACCGAAATTTGGCGTGTTACTATTTGGCAGGTCGACTACATACAGCGTGCGCCGACGCAAACTAGCATGAGATCAAACGGGGACACCGTGTCGTTTACAGAGCAACGCGTTTCTATATGACACACAACTTGATCAACATTTCCTCAAACTGGAATCAAAGCTGCAAGTCGTCCAGACCGCGGGTATGGTACCCGCAACTCAATATGAGACCCATGGGTTGAACCTTGCAAGGATACCCCTGGGGCGTGTCCATCTCTACATGATTCCTTGGTTTACATGCGACTCTTCGCCCTTGCCCCCATCACTTGTGACAATGTGCTGCTGTGCTGCCATTTCGCGTCGTCGTCAATGTGATGATGTGGCATTAAGTTAAAGTCCTGTGACTACATCAGGAAACCTACGTTTCTGCTAATGGGTCTAAATTGGTCTAATGGTCTAAATTTAGATGACTTAGATGATTTTAGATGGTTAGCAACTTTGTCACAAAACTTTTTAGTTATTTAGGCTACTAGCAGAGTGGCCCTTTACAATGATAGAAGATTACACTATTAGTGAGTTAGCATTTTAACATGATAGCAAGTTATCTCATTTAGACAATTAGAGATTGTTCATAAGCCAGTTTAGAATATTATATCTTTAGAGATATAATAATAAGTCATTTAGAGAATTAAACATAGTCATTAAGCTGACTCAGATTGTTAGGTTCTTGGTCACATGGTGTCTGTGTTATGTAGACACTCAGACATAAAGACATAGATGTTTGGCCAAATTAAAATTGTAAAGATAAGGGTAGTTAATGTTCTAGAAATTTATTCATCTAGGGACATGGATAGACATGTCTATAGACCAATATGCCTTAATACAGAATCACAAAGAGATACATACACACAACAGTATTCAAGGCCTTATGCCAGCATAAATCAAATTCACCTAGAGCACAATTTTCAAAGCCATTTACAATTAAAAACAAAATTTATTGATTAGTCAATTACTAGAAACCCATACTGACACCCTTCCACGCCCTCATCATTCATAATGGCAGGCCACTCCACCACCCTTGTGTGCCATTAACATGGTGCGCACGCACCCTTCGCCCCTCGCCCCTTTGTGACGGTAGTGATGGCGGGCATGCCATTTGCCCTACCTCGTCGTGGTTGGCGCTCTTTGTTATCGGCGTCGCGGTGGTAATGCCTTGACGTCCCTCGCCGGCCATAGCGCTCTCACGCGTCATCCTGGGTGGTAGGGTGCACCGAGCACTGCTCTCACCCTCATCGTCTCGCGCTGTCACCCCACCCACTCGTCGTTGTTCGGGTGCGCGTAGATGTACGCGGACATTGCGCCCCCACTCGTCGTTTGTGGTGGTGCGCGTGCCGTTGTGCCCCGCTCGTCATTCTCGGCGGTGTGTGGCCCCACCCTGTCGTCCTGGTTGGTGGAGGACGTGCCCTTGCACTCCCTTGCCCCCCAAGTCGTCTGGTCCGTGGTGGGGTACCGTGCACGGTTGCGCCGCTCCCCGCCGTCGTGATGGTAGTGGTGGTGCGTTGCACTGCCCGCGCCTTCCTCGCCTGGTGGGTGTTTGCGTGTCGTCGCCTCCTGCGTGTCACCCTGGTGGGTGGTAGGTGCGCCGTTGCGCTGCCCTACCCTGTCGTCCTGTGCCGGATGTGCCTCTCGCCGTGTCGCCTTGCCGTCTCGTCGTCGTCTGGTAGTGGTAGCAGGCGCGTCGTTGCGCCCTCGACGCCGTCGATGGCAGTGATGGTAGGCGAGCCGTTGCGCCACATTCGCCGTCGTCGCGTGGTGGTGGTGCGCCGTTGCGCAACCCTCGCCCGCTTTGTCGTCGTGTGGCGGTTCCTCGTCATCGTCTTGGGGGGGGACGCGCAGGCCGTTGGTGTGGTTTGCCGTCTTCATCACGGAGGCAGTGGGATGTCGTCACGCCGGAGTGGTGGCGCGCCGTTGCGCAGTCCTCGCCCTTCGTGTCGTTGCGTGGTGGTGGCGGGCAAGCGGTAGGTCGATGGTGCACGCGGGGGTCGATGGAGCTAGAGTGGGTGAGGGAACGCGCGCAGTCCATTTGGAAATGGGCGGGTACTCACTGTCTACGCCCATGGTCTGCGTTGTTGCGCAGCCCTCGCGTGGTGGTGGTGGCACGCAGTTGGTATAAGGTAGTGGTGGTGGTAGTGGTAGTGGTAGTGAGTGCCGGACTTGCGTCGTGGCACCAAAAGGTCACGTGAGTGTGGTTCAAAACTCACGTGATGTTTTGGTGGCACGACGAAGACTTGCGCGCACGTGACTTTGTTCGGCGTGTGCGCCCAAGTCCACAACCACGGCGCCAACCCAAACCGAAGCGAGACGGGATGCGCTACCACGATGGCGACGGTGACACAGGTACGTACACCGTTACTACCACGACGACGATGGGGTGGGATGACGCACCATAGCCCACCAACCCAGACGACGAACGAAGGGGCCCAACGACACACGGTTCGCCGACCACCCACAAGACGACGAGGAGGGCGAGGGGAGCGCAATGGCGCCCTTACCACCAACCAAGACGACCGTGGGGGACCGCAACGGCACACGGCACGCCCATCACCCACAGGACGACGAGGGCAAGGGGAGCGCAACGGCGCTCCCTATGTCAACTACAACGACGCGTGGGGGGGCGCACGGCGCACAGTTCGCCGACCACCTACTATCACCAGGACGACGCGCGGGAGGCACGGCCACACGAGGCCCCACCTCCGCCACCACTGCGACGGCAAGGAGGGCGCAACCGTGTACAGCACACCCACCACCCCCAGGACGACGAGGAGGGCAGGGTAGCGCAACGGCGCACCCACCACCCACCAGACGACGAGGAAGGTGGGGACAGTGCAACGGCGCGTGCATGGCGCACCTACCACCTTCAGGACGACAAAGAGGGCGCGGCCGCGCAACAGCGCACTCGCCACCCCACCAGGACGACCCGCAGGGAGCACGGCGGCATGTGCATCACGCGCACTGCCCACCAGACGACAAGGACGGTGGGGGCAGTGCAACGGCGCACCTACCCCTCACAGGACGACGAAGAGGGCGCGGCCGCGCAGCGGCACATCCGCCACCCACCAGGACGACCTGCAGGGAGCACGACGGCACGCCCACCACGCGCAACGCCCACCAGACGACAAGGATGGTGGAGACGGCGCAACCGCGCACAGGACGACAGGGAGGGTGCGGCTGCGCAACGGCATACCCGTCATCCACAAGGATGATGCATGGGGGTATAAGGAGATGTACAACCACCCGGTACCATGACCCAGGGTATGTGGCACCCACCACCCACACAACAACGATGACGATGACATGGGTGCACAATGGTGCACCCATCATCACATCACTGGTGATGTGAGTGAGGGAACTGGAGGGTGGGTGAGGGTGACAGCAGACAGTATATAGTACATGTATAGACTCATACAGTGGACTACAGTGTTCCAGCAGTCCAGTATTCATGCTCTGTACAGCCACCCACACTCTGTAAGGGGACCTGTGACACTGAATGCTATACAGTCATGCATAGCAACTCTGGGTCTTGCAGTCTTGCAGATGCTAGCAGCTTCTTTATTGTAGCACATCAGCAAATTGTGCTGTGTTGGACAGTTGACTACAGATGTTACAGAGCCCTGACCATTTACTAGAACTCAAAGTGTAGCAAATAGCCTAATTGATTTAAGGGAGTGATCTACTTGCTATTTTTATATCTAATACACTATAGCTTAATAGCCATTATACTTTGGCATTCAAAATTTAAATCACTAGTAGTCTTTCAATCAAAAGAGTTCAAAATATCTAATAAATATAGGTTCTAAATAATTTACTATCTAATATAATATAGGAGCCCAATCAATTATCTTGTCAGTATAACTATATGATTTAAAATCTATAGCCACTAATTGTATTATTACTATTTGTCTAAAGATTGCTAAATAAAAAAGTGTCCTGTATAACTACTCAAATAAATAACCTGAAGACTAATAAACTAGTAGTATTTAATTTCTTTTTTTATAAATGTCTAAATCAACCTAAGATACTCATGATATCTAACTATCCTACATATTCATAGAATACACAACTAACATTCTAATATTATCTAAATTTACTATTGGATTTAATAATTTAAATGTTCAAAATTAGAACAGTCTACATTTCTGATTAATTCTAAGATCTAATCTATTTGATCACTATACCTCTAATATGCTTATACTTGATACTCTATGAATTCAAGCATATAAAAATCAAAACATCTAGTAGGCTTTTCATCTGAATAAGAACAAATGTATAACAGATCTGCATGTCTAACTCACTGATTATCTAATATTAGCTATAAGTCTAACATAAGATTATGACACATTTACTGGATGGCTTAAAATCTATAATTACTAATCATTATATGACTACTGTTCTAAGTATATCTAATACACTAAACATACTACATAGCAAACAAGCATATTATCTAAGAGTATCTAGGATTCTAATGATAATATTTTCTAACTATAGAAATGTCTAAAATGGTTAATCTAATGACATGAACTAACTATATGATCTAGTGAACCATCTAAATGTCTATATTGTCTAAATGTGTCTAAAATTAGACTGTTAGATGTTTAGCTGCATAAATGATTATACAGATGACCTAATAGCAATGATAGAATGCACAGTTGAGAATCTGAACAGCCTAACCAGTCTAACCAGCTATTCTTGTCTAAATCATCTAAATTTAGACACTTAGACCAATTTAGACCCATTAGCAGAAACGTAGGTTTCCTGATGTAATTTAACTATATCTAGTTTTCTGATCACCGTCGCCGGAAAAGAATCTGGTTGCCCACTGTACAAAGTGACTGGTGCTCTCAAATTCACTGTCATGCAGCGCAAAGGCATTCCCGCTGACATGTTTCGCTCCTCTCATGACTATCCCCTTGTTGGTCCTGCTAGCGGGGCCTCTCACTGTGACCATCTTAATGCCTCTGGAGGGTACTGCAACCTAACCAACCACCAAGCTGCTAACCCATCAGAGTTTGTCCATACACCCACGCCATCTATTGCATACCCAGTGAACCTTAGTGGTCCAACAGTTGCATGCGCACAGACCATCATGGTGCGTGCAAGATCTAAACGCACTGGTGCACTGACTAATGAATCCTGTTCCTAGGGAGTTTCCGAGCTAGTCCACCCAGTTAGACAAAAGTTCAAACAATCTGATAGTGAGGAGGTATGTTCTTGATGTTTTGCGAGTACTGTTAACCGGAACTTTTACCAGCCACTTCCCAGAGCTTTTGCGAATGAAACTCTGAGCACAAACCAGGCGAGCCCTGCCTACGACCATGGGGAAAGCAGCTCAAAACGCCGGAGGATAGAACCCCCCAATGAGTCCAACCTGCCTCGTCAGAGCGGATTGGACGACCGCCGGAAAGTTCAGGCAGGGAGTATCTCTGTCCTTTTGCGCGAGATTGCTACAGCCATAGAGCATCAAACTCAACTCCTTACAGAGATTTGTAATTCACTTGCAGGCTGATGTTTGAGGGTTTGAATGTATACCTAGCATTTGTTGATCGTTTATCCAATATGACTGTCGAAAGGTCACGTCTCTGGATAGATAGCCAGCTTCACCAGCATGTCGCCAAGTACTCCCTGCATGCACTCGCACCCACTTCACCTCATATTTGATCAACACAGAACGCCATTTGCATTGACCTCACCCGCTCACACCATGTGCAGGAATTTGTTGCCACCGAAAGCATCAGCTATCGCAATTCAGACGTTCAAATTGGTGGGCTGGCAGCAGTTTCCTTGTATCTATTTACTTCCATTTGAAAATTATGTCACTGGAACTCCCCACAGCTAATCCATAAGTAGCAAATCGGGCGATATAAGTTCGCCGTCATCCCTGGCCTTCGCTTTGGTAGCCAGGCCTTGCTCTGTCTGCTCATAGGTATGCGCCCGACAATTTGACCCTGGAACAGAGTTATGGTGGCGCCGATGACGGCTGCAGGTGAGCTGATGCGGCCTATGAAGTTATGTACGCCTTCAACTTAGCAGAGTCCGAGATAGAACGGTACCAGTCTATCCACATTGGTGCTGTTGCCAACCTCTGCTGGTCAACCCCACGATCCACGGTTTTGATCATCTGGCTGCTTCCTGTGCTCGTATGCTCACACCTCAACCACCCATACTCAATGCTTGTTACACGTACCACTGGTAAGTCAGCGACATTCAACAATTCTTCGCCCCGGTCACCATTCACACCACCCTATTCTATCAGCTCAATCTTGCTCAACTTGGAGACCCTCAATATCCACAGCCATCTGAGTGGCATGGACACACGAGAGACAATAAACACCGCCGAAAGCGTCTCAGCCAAAACTGAAAGTATATGCCGTGGTACTACCCAATCTCTAGAAAATTTGATCTCATCCATATCAGGTAGGTCACGAGCGCAATCCGAACTCAAGGTGAACGGCACACTGAAATCCTTTTTCAGATGACCAAGCATTCACCGTTGCGAAAGTGGCGGGGCATGTGAATTTTCCGTTGACTATACTAATCGGTCAAGCCAAGCTACTCGTTTGAGAGCCTCCCCTGTGCTCCACCCCCCAGTATTTGTGCACCTGTCTATTGTGCGCCCACCACAAACCCCGCATCTTTTGTAGGTGAGCATAGGCATATACATGGCATTAGGCAACCGCACAGGCATGCACCCCCACCGAGTGTACGGGTAAAGCTGCTGGTATCCCAATGGCGTACCTGCACCCATACCTGGGGTGGGTATGGTGCCGCACGTTACAGTGGGGGCGGTGTAATCCCCATGTTTGCCTGCATGTGGTGAGAGTGTACTTGTCATTGTGTGCACCGAGTACACTGCCCTGTCAATCTCGTTCTGCTGGTGCTGGTGCCCCACACCTTGCCGCCACATGGGGTATGTTTGCTTGAGTTTGATAAAGGAATCGTTTATAACCTGGTTGGCATTCATCCAGGTCATTCAAGAAGGATGTCATACGTAGGATGACAAGCAAGGATATTGAGGCCAATAGCCATCGTATGATTTACCTTGCTGTGGTATTATTGTTGGTGTTACGATTCTTTTCTTTCTTTCTCTTCACGTACAATCTTCTCATCGCACTCCCTAGTTCTTTCTTCTTTCGTCGTCGTACATTACGACTCTCTTTCTTGAGGCTATCGACAGTTTCTTCAGGCGATAACTCGGACCATTAATCCTCAGACTTATTCCTTCTTCTGAGCGATATCCCAG
>JBBPUG010001074.1:0-12397 GCA_038094535.1 Tubosaeta aff. alveolata | reverse complement strand
GGAACCACAGTGGACAACAGGCTCTATGTGCGCTTCATGTAAATACTGGTAAACAGATCAGCCACAATGCTGAATAAGTGCAAGGTAGGAGCTCTGCAACTGCACAGAGTGATGAACAACTCAGAATGAGCTGGAGAAAGTTGGATATAGGCATAATGAAGATGGGGAATCGAATGGTGACAACTAGGAAGCAAAATGAGAAGCAGTAAGCCATCAATAAACAATATGAGTGTGAAATCACCAAATCTAACACATAGACTCCAAGAAAAATATGTTAGGTATTTCTTCTTTGCTTCAGCCCACATTCACTCCCCACCCATATAAATAGCCAGGCTGAAGAATTGCTGGAGGCCAACATAAAGTTACAAAACACATTAGTGAGTGTAGCAACTCCTGCTCCTTTGCTTCAGCCCACATTCACTCCCCACCCATATAAATAGCCAGGCTGAAGAATTGCTGGAGGCCAACATAAAGTTACAAAACACATTAGTGAGTGTAGCAACTCCTGCTCCTCTGCACACTTTCACCAATATAATGCCAGGGATGGGAAAGAGCATTCAAATCCAGATCAGCTACCTTTCTTCACTGGCTATGCTCATTTTGTTTCAGCTAATTGGAGATGCCATTATATTACAAAGGTGTGCAATTCTACTCAAAAAGTCTGCAATAACCATAGGCCCATGTTGAACACCAGACATCAAAAATAGATACATTGGTGGCCAGAAACAACAAGCTGAGTGAGGAATTAGAACAAGTGAACCAGTCCACCACACACATCATGGATCTCAGGGCAGAGCTTGTGATGCTCAAAAACAACAAGCCCAGCCAAACATCCCTTTGATAGAAGGGAGGCATGAACTCCTACTACAAAGGATGTTACAAGGTGTTTCACAAGATTAAAGAACACATCTCTTGCAGCTACAACACTTGCTGCACCTTCTATGTCAAGATTTGATAGCTTACTGAGCAACTCAAAGAGCCCTCAGCTAATAGCAAAACCAAATGCTAATATGCTTCTAAGCTGATGAAATTTATGGATAAAGTTCATAATTGAGAGGTCTACTGTTTTTAGTGGGATGATAACCATGAAAACTTAGCCTTCCTTCTACCAAGAAAAGATGTAACTTTAATTGTTGAAAGTCAATATCTTTTATGGATTCACTGAAAGCATTCCACTAGGCAAGTCTAGCCTGTTTCAAGCTTTCTCAAGGTAGAGTACTTTGCTTTTAAAGTATAATAGTTCACTACTCTCAATCTATCAATCAATGTACATTCTACTTGTGAGTCTCAGACAAGTCCATCTAATCTCCACATTATCTCAGAGCCCTTTTTTTAATGACTAAATATTGTGATACCTCTTTGTAAGCACACTTTCTAAAATACTCCTTTAAGTCATTTCTCCACTTAAATATACCAACCATAACATCCAGTATATGTTTCTTGCTAAAGATGATCTAGTATTCTCAAATGAACAATAATAGGTATACATAATCTCAAGCTTACAAATCAGCCTTGTAATGAAGATTACTTATTTAAGTTTAAAAAGTGTTAGATGGTCCATATATCTTCTGAAGCCTGTAGCATTATTAGAATGAAAAAGAGACTTGCATCTATCTTATCATACTATGTATCCTCTCATTTTTTCACCATTGTTTTTGTCACTTTCTAATATCATTGGCTTTCTTATTGCATATTCCTGCATCCATTTATGTGTGGTTTATGGAGCCTGCCCTCATAGAAGGAAGAAAGTATAGTACTATCTATTATGGCTGATAATTGTACTATCATATATGGGGAATAATTTGAGAAAAATAAACATTCAAGTTTAGTTGAAGACCAAAGGAAAATCTATATAAAAGGATCTAGCTTGTACAAATAGAAGGATCACAAGCTATTCATTAGCATTGAGCTCTAATTGGAAAATATATATGCTAAATTATTTTGGTAATTATTTTGAAAATTCATAATTCATATTGATATTAATAGTTATTTTTATGTTTTATTGAATAGTTGAAGATGATCTAATATAGTAAAAGCTAATATGAATACCAAAATCTAACTAATTAAATTCTATATTACTATTTCAACTTCAAATATTTAACATGATAGCTTTAAAATCTTATATAAGACTTATTATATAAAATATATTTATGTATATATTTTGACAACACCAACTATAAACATAAATTCACTGTTTATTATTTGATAAACAATTTTCATTCATGATATAATATCAATATTTCCATCAATCTGATTCTATAAGATATGATGCTAGTTGTCAGTCAGATTTAGCATTTTGTGCTCTTATATGGTCAACAATATCCTACTTTATGAGTTAATGATATTTGCAAGTACTAATCTTGATTTAAGCTTGAAAATACTAAACAACCACTTTATGAATATAATTAATATGACTTATCCAAAACTGCCATCAATCATAGGATGTAATTAATTAACGGATAGATAGTAAACATACTTTATTGTTAGGTAAGCATTATAGAATTAAACTTAATGCCATTTGACATTTAGTAGATATACTAATTAATAGCCCTACTTATTTTATTCCAATCTTCAACAGTTATCCTTTAAGATAGCAAATTTCAGTATTATCTCTGCTTCTGAAAAAAATCTAATTATGGTTGTGCTTGAACTTTTCTTTCCAATATCTGAAATTCTCCAGAAATTATAATCAAAAGAATAAAATTGAAAAATAGGTTTCAAAACTACATTCAAAGTTCAAAGCTGTCTGCTTTACTTTAATGTTCAATGTGTGTATAAGTAATAAGTTAAATAATGTATCATCTTATTCTAATAATTCATTGTCTATTTTTTGTATAGAAAATATGATGGATCTTAACAAAAGAATGGAAATATGCCAATGCTGATATCATTGTATCTTTTTGCTGTATGATTTTTAAATTAAACATCATCAAATGGAGCAACACTTAGAACTATCTGCTTTAATAAACATAGTAAATTAATTATATTTTGATTCTAAAGTTTACTATGTTGTTTCATAGGTATCCAAACTTGTTACCTTATTTCATAGACAAATACAAGATGTTTTGAAAGCCAGAATGTCACACTTTTCACTTAGAGATAGAGATGCCATCAAGAAATTTTAACAACTGAGAAAATGGGGAAAGTTTTTTAGATTACAAAGCATCAACTTAGTATCTGAGGCTATACTCAAGACAAGCTCAACAATTACTGTTGAAAGCCTGTAATTATGTCATACTATTAAAAACAATGAACAAGTAAGTAATTTGGCTATGATATCAGTTGTTATACAATATAATATTATAGTTTTATCTGTGTAATCTTTAGATAAATAAGTAACTATTGTGAAAAGTCAAGGTAATAGTATCTATGGTCGAAGCATCTGATGTGGGATGAATGGAAAGATTTCAAGCCACTAAGTAACAAGTAAAGTTCAAGCCCAAAAAGATATCAATTGACTTGACTAAAGTAAAGAATGACTGGTTGGAAGTTCCACCACTAGATAGAAGAGGCTATGAGAGACTCTGAATCTCTTTTTATGCTTAATGTACTCAAAGGGAAGCCTGACTCAACATTAGAGAGGCAGACACTCACAAAGAGGTACCATAGCATCTCTTCTAGCTAGTCAGGTGCAGACCAAGAAAGAGATGAAAAGTTAAGGGAGTACATAGATAATATGTAGATTCAGAGTCAGAAACTACTATATAACTAATCAGCATATAAGTGTTGTACTCATGAGAAAATGAAATACTAGAGAATAAAATAGAAAAGGGGGTAAACATCACCATTGTGAGAGAGATGGCTATGAAGGTAAGCATCTAATGAAAGAAAGAAATCAAGAAAGGAAATAGAGTTTTCTAAAACCTCATGAAAACCCTTTGTGTCACTCCAGTAGTCATCACATTCTTGCTCTGTTATAGTCTCATAGTCATCTGCTGAAGGATACATGTTACACTGGGCATACTCAAGAGAGCATTCAACTTAACACTAGAGAGGTGGACACTCACAAAGAGGTACCACAGCATCTCTCTAAGCTAGCTAAGTACAAACAGATGACAGAAGATGAAGAATGATAACAAGGAGACACACAGGACTTGAGAATTGCTTGATGATAGAGAATGAGTATGATGAAGCTTGTAGATTCAGAATGAGGAACTATTGTACATGCAATTATGTATATACAGTAAGTGTTTCAATCATGGAAGAATGGAATGCTATGGAATAAGGGAAGACATTGTTGTCGTGAGAGAGACAGCTGTAGAGCTAATTGTCCAATGAGAGATCAAAGATAAGACAAGACAAAAGAAGGAACTATGGAGTCAAGTTATCTGCCTTGAAATAGAAATGACTACAAGAGGGAGTTATCAGGAAAAGAAAGGGGAGGTGACAAGACAGCAGTCTAAGACACTATTCATGAAAAGGAATAAGCCTGAGAGACAATAATTGGAGTTACCACCCAAAGGAAATGTTGGCAGCCTCAAGAGAGTGTTGATATAGACAACAAGAAGTGGAAGAACTAAAGAGAACGATAAGAAAGGCAAGCATAGAAGAAGAAGAAGAAGAAAAGAATTGTAACATTACCCCCTTCATACCATCAAAGTGCCTACAAAGACTAAAGATCTATGGCAAGGGGTGACCAGGTGTCATTCTCAAAAGCCCTAGGGATAAAAAGATTATCTCCATGGTCTATAGGAGAGGGGGAGTGCTGATGAGGGTGAAGGATGGTGTAACAATGTTTGGGTTTCTTATGACAAGGTGGGACAGAGTGATGATAAGTAAATGACTGTGATGGCTGAGAAAGTTGCTCAAGGTAGCAACAAATGTCTCCAAGGAATTCTTCAAGGTTAAGATGATGGGCTAGGATGATGAGGGTGTTAACATTGGCCAGATCTAGATACTGAGTGTTGACAGTGGAGGTTTGTCTCCAGCCAGATGGATGAGTGATTGACAGAAGTTGAAACTGACAAAGAAGCTGGCATAGAGCTGATAAGGGAGAGTTGACATCCATATAGTAGTCTAAAGTATGAGTTACTGATGGGTTGGCCAGAAGACAGAATAAAGAGTCACGATAGCTGGCAGGAGGTAAGGAGAGTTGATGAGCAGATAGAGGTTTGTCCATAGAGACAATGCCATCAGGGAAGTCAGTGGTGTCCCAACCAGAGGTAGCAGCGGTAGAGGAGGTTTCTGTGAAATTCATAATGGAAAAGGACAAGTAACAAGTTGAAAAGAAAAGAGGAGTTACATGTGTAAAGGAGACTGAGTTTGTATTGAAGGAGAACAATCACAGGACCAGGAAAAAAACAGAGCAAAAAGCAGTAGAATAGCAGTAAAAATGAGACTGGGTCAAAGAGTGAAAAATAATGGATGCAATGTGGTAAGAGGAAAGAACATACAATAGCTTGACTGTTGAGGAGGATACTCATGAAGAGGTATGACACTGCTCAAGTGATTCTACTATTATTTCAAGGAATAGGAACATTTATAAGGAGAAAGGATCTTGGGAGTATGTTAGAGATTTTCTTTGGGTTTCCATGTTGCTTCAGACTGATAGTTTCCTTTCCATGTGGTCAGATACTGATAGTTGCCAGGGCAGCCTTTGTGGGACAGGATAGCTTCTACTTTGAATTCTTCTTTGTCATCTATTACTTCTGGTGGCAGTTCAGGAAAGGAAGGTCCATGTGCTTCAGTCTGTTTAAACAGTGATAAGAGGGAAGTGTAGAATGTGTCATGAATTTTCCAGGAAGAAGGTAGTCTAAGGTGATAGATGAGGGGAGAAACAACTTGAGAAACCTCAAAGGGTCCATGGTGTTTGGGAGGATAAGAGATCTGATGGTTGGTGGCTTCCAGCCATATCTTATCTCTGACTTTCTAGGAGGAAAATAAGTGTGTGGAGTGGCGAGTTATCACCAAGCAAGCAGAGTTATGCACAGCTAGGGCATCTTCTCATGCTTTGGATAGGGTAATCAATCTGTTAGATAGGGTGGGGATGAAAGTTTTTTCCAAGGTAGGGAAGAACCAGAGTTCATATCTAAGAAGGAGAGAAAACAGAGATGACTTAGTAGAGCTATGAGGAACAGTGTTGTGATGGAATTCAGCGGTAGTAAGGAATTTCAACCAGAAGTGAGGATTGTTGGCATAGAAGATTCAGAGGTAGGTCTCGAGTTTTTGGTTTGTTCATTCAGTTTGACCATCAGTCTGGGGGTGATATACAGTAGAGAGTTGGATGTCGTATTAGTGGAGGTGAGCAAGTTCCAAAGCAAACACAGAGGCAAATTGTGGATCATAATCTAATATGATGGAATTGTAAAGGCCGAAGTGTTTGAACATGTTGTTGAAGAAAAGCTTAGCAACTTCTACTATATCAATATTTTTGTTACAAGGGATGAAAATTACCCCCTTCATAAGACTATGGTTGACCACAACCATAATAGAATCAAAACTGAAGGACAATAGGAGATCAGTGATAAGATTGACAGAGATCTGTCAAAATTGCAAAGACAATGAGGAGGAAATTGGGTTCAGGAGAGTGACAGTGGGGTGAGTATTGACCTTGGATTTGTTACAATTTTTCTCCCTTCTTTGTTGTCTCGTTCCACTTTCTCCTTTACTCACTTATCTTGACTCATGTAAACCCTTTCTTATTGGACAATTAGCTCCACAGCCGTTTCTCTCACAATAGTGATGTATCCCCTTATTCCATCTTGTTCTATAGCATCCCATTCTCTCATGATAGGAATACTTATATACTAATCACCCTTGCACCTGGTGGTATTCATTCTTTGTTCTCAAGCAATTCTTGAGTCCTTGGTGCTTCTTCTTCATCATCCTCAGTCCTCAATTGATTCTCAAATCCCTCAAGTTCTCTCATCAACATCCTTCACCCTCAGAACTCCTTGCCGTTGTCCCTTATCCTCAGTTCCACAATCTTTGTCATACTTATTCCCTGTCCTCAAGCAATTCTTGAGTCCTGCATATCTCCTCATCATTGTCCTTCATCCTCTGTCATCAGTTCATGCTTAGCTAGCTTGGAGAGACACTGTAATACCTCTTCATGAGCATCCACCTCTCCTGGGTTAAGTTGAACACTCTTTTGAGTACGTCTAGCATTACAGGATTGTTGACAGATTGCATACCCAGCCACAAAGTCTTTGATGAAAGTACTTAGTCCAGGCCACCAAAAGTCATGTTCTAGGATTGCCTTCATGTGAAACTGACCAGCATGGCCAGTAGTAGGGGAGGAATGGATACTATAGAGAAGTGTGGATCAGGATAAAGGTGGGATATATAAATGTCCTTTGTAAAAGAGATGGCCATTATCAAACAACCAGTCTTGTAGTGAGAAACAAGGGAACAAAAGTGTCACTTCTTTCACAGCTTTGAGTATACAACGGACCAATGGATCAGACAAGGACGAGGATTAGATGTATTCAAAAAGTTTGGCATTGAGGGTATTGATGTTAAGAGGGTCTGGGAGGATAGCTGCAATTGTCAAGGGAAGTGTCAATAGAGTTTTTGCAAGAAAGGGCATCAGCTGGGCCCATCTGAATTCCAGGAGTGACTTTCCAGACAAGGTCAAAGTCAAGGAGGAAGAGGGACCATCATGCTTGACAACAAGAAAGTTTGTGAGGATCTTTGACAAAGAAAAGGTTCTTGTGATTGGTGATGATCATGACAGAATGGGAGGTGCCAGAGAGGTATTGTCACCATTCTTTAAGGGCAAGGATGATGGCCAGAAGTTCTCAGTCATAGATATTATAGTTTTGTTTAGCAGGAGAGAAGGTTTTTGAGAAGTAGGCATAGGAATGGAGGTCACCATTGACATTGGCCTGGAGGAGGACAGCTCCAGTGGTGATTAGGGAGGCATTGGTCATAATAGAGAATGGTTGAGATGTGTCTGAGAGAGCAAGGACTGGAGTAGAGCAGAATTGAGCAATGAGAGCAGTTTCCTGAAGGGAAGTCCACAACTAGGGTTTGTCTTTTTGAGTAAGGAGAATGAGGGGGGCAATGATTTTGGAGAAGTTGGTGAACCTTAGAAAACTGTGAATTCCTTTGACTGAGGTGGAACATTTTCAGTCCTTGATAGCAGTGAGCTTGACTAGATCCATCTCGAGTTGTCCTTGACCAATAATTATGCCAAGGTATTTCCATCTGAGGGGTGTCAAATGAGCTTTTGGAGATCTTGAGTGATAGTCCATGTTCCCTGAGTTATTGTAGGACCCTACAGGTGTGATTGTGGTGGAGTTTGATATTGTCCTTTATGTAAATGCCTAAGTCGTTCATGTAGATCTTTAACCAGCATTCAGCTAACATATCTGCAGAGATATGGTTCATGAAAGCTTGGAATGTTGGTGGAGCATTGTTAAAGTCAAAAAACATCACAGTGGGTTCAAAAAGTCCTAACAGGGTGATAAATACTGCTTTCCATTGGTCCTCTTTGTGAATTCAAATGTAGTTGTATCCCTAGCATATGTCAAACTTGGTGAATATTATTGACTTTTTCTATCATTGATGAGGTCAGAGTGAACTGTCTTTTTGGGGCACAAAGAAGAAAGGGGATGCTTGTGGGGACTTTGATGGAATAATACAAGTGGTTTACAGATATACTTTGACAAAGAGGCAACAGGCCTCTTTCTCAGTGGGGTTTAACAAGTAGACTTTGGCAATTTTTGGGATAAAAGTGGGTTTGAGTTCAATGGTATAATCATAGGGTTGGTGAGGAGGAAGTGTGTCAAAGGTTTTCTCAGAGAACACATCTTCATAGTCTTGACACCAGGTTAGGATCTTCTGTTTTTGTTTGACTCTTGTTGGGACAACTGGGTTGAGAGAGTTACCTTGTTGATCTCATTCTAGGGCAGACTCTCACAAAAAGGTACCACAGTGTTCCAGAATGGAGTTTCCTTGTTTATACTTACCATACCACAAGTCCAATTGATGGTAGGGTTCCATTGTTTTAGCCAGGGCATTTCCTAGAATGATCTGTTGCTTGCCAAGGGCAACAACCATGAGATCAAGTCAATCAACAAAGGAGGAGAATTGAGCATTCACTCAGATCTTGTATTTGATAGCTCCTTTCTTGTTAGGCAAGCCATCTATGTTGTAGGCCATGAGGGGTTTTGAGAGAGGTTTGATTCCCATTTGAAGGGGAGGGATGAGGCTAGGATCAATGAAGTTGCTGGTCACTCCACAATTCACAAGAGCAACAGTTTCAATGATTTTTGAACCAACTTGTAAGCAAATAGGCAAATGAAGAGTGCTTTCATTGGGTAGTCCTATGAGTTATTGGGGAGAGAAGACATTGATATATCCTCCCCATTCAAAAATCCTAGACAGTGAGACTGGTGACTTTTTCATCCAAGGGTTCTTCATCATCCTCAAAGCACATCTTTAGAGTTTGGAGGATTCCACTTTCATCCTTCCTAGAGGTATGAAGTTGGTTTACATAGGTGTTAAGGACAGAGGCAGGCTTGGGAACTTTGAGGGTAAGGCTAGGAGTGACAGGGGTTTTGGTGGATCTAATGTTCTGTGAGCAAGGGGACAAGGTTTTAGTGTCTTTGCACTTGATGGCACTGTGGCCTTTCTTGCAACAGTGGAAACAAAGACTTTCCCTGATGCATTTAACACATTCAATAGGGGTGAGTTTCTTGACTGGGATGGCATCAATGTCCATGGCATTCAGGTCTTTCAAGAAGATGAGGAAGGAGGCACAACTGCCTTTCTTCAAGGCATTGATGTGACCAATCTGGGTATGGGATGTCTTGACTCTGGTGATCCATTCTTGGAAGGTGGCTGGGATGGTGGTCATGAACAGGATCATAGTGGTAATGTGACAATTGAGTCCTTGGGCAAGGTGGTTGATGAGGGTGGACTTATCAGTAATCTGCATACAGGTGGACAGATTCAGGAAATTGGTGATGTACTGTTGAAAACCATTGTTTTTGGCAGTCTTAAACTTCTTCTGCTCTAGGTTTGAGAGTTTCTGATGAGTAGTGGTGCAAAGGTTGAAGGGATAGAACATAGAGGTGAAGTCATTCTCAAAGACATCAAACATCTTCAGGTTGGCAGCAATGGGGGTGTTGGACATGATATCATACCATTTTTCAGAGAAGGGTATGCCTCTACCCTTACTCATCATGTTCAGGATGGTCATGATGCAAGTATCAGTGGTGTTGTACAGGTGGTTGTTGATAGTTAAGTATGAAGATAAGACAAGAAAAAAGAAGGGACTGCAGAGTCAAGTCATCTGCCTTGGAATAGAAATGACTGCACAAGGGAGTCATCAGGAAAAGAAAGGTAAGGTGATGAGACAGTGGTCCAAGATGCTACTTAGGAGAAGGAATTAGCCTAAGAGACAATAATTGGAGTTACCACCTGAAGGAAATGTTGGCAGCCTCAAGAGAGTGTTGATATAGACAACAAGAAGTGGAAGAACTAAAGAGAACAATGAGAGCAGCAAGTATAGAAGAAGAAGAAGAAGAAGAAAAGAATTGTAACAATACAA
This sequence comes from Tubosaeta aff. alveolata, assembly GCA_038094535.1. NCBI lineage: Eukaryota > Fungi > Basidiomycota > Agaricomycetes > Boletales > Boletaceae > Tubosaeta > Tubosaeta aff. alveolata. The sequence continues at coordinate 1,899 of JBBPUG010001074.1, read as the reverse complement.
GTGCAGCTGAGTGGCTATCCAGTGTACCATTTCTATTACTTAGCACTAATGCATTACTATCATTTTATAGTCAAAAAGGTGTCCAAGGCAAAGAAAGATGGCTTTTGTCTTATATGTGAGTTAAGACTAATATATGCTTGATGATTAATGTATACTTTTGCTAGTCCACTCAAACATAAGAGTATTAGGTAACTTATATGATATTGATTTACTTGCTCCAACAAGCAATGCCATTTGAAGCATAATTCAAAACCTATATCTGATTGAGACTAGACCTTTCAGAGATTCAAAATTATATATCTTCAGGGATAATGATTCTATGATATCAGACAAATTAATTCATAATGATAGCTCTTGAAATACTCTCTGGAATTCTTTCCCCACATCTTACCCTTAACTTCAGAGTAGTTGAAAAAGGAGATGTTTTCTAGCATCTTCTCATTCTTACAGTCACAGCTCATTATGGCTGTGGTGGTACCATCTTTAATTGTGGTCATCAGACATTGTTTGCACTCAAGCTATCAGCCTTCTGAAAATACTATACAACATTAAATCTTAGCAAGCTAGAGATCATGTAGAAAATGACTCTAATTTCCCCTTGCAATATAGGCTCTTAGAGACCATTACTGGAGGGTAGAGATCATGTGATGTTGAATTTATTAGTAGGGTTTTAATAATTACTATTGCTTATGCTAATACTAATCTAGTAACAATCCTTGAGTTTATTCTATTGTTGAACAAAGTTAATACACTTCTTTAATCAATAGTCTAATTATAAATCTTTGCAGGCATGTCCATATATCACTAATGTGTGTCAAACCATAAGGGATTTCACAGACTGGTTTTCAATCCCTTTTTTTGGTCATGTTTGCATATGAGTGGGGTTTTGAAAGCAAGCATCATATTGATCCACTTATGGTAGGCAAACCATCTAGTGCATCTCTTATCATAGGCATAATTAAGTCATTGTCAATAAATCCAAGATCACTTGTCATGATTTTGTTAATAGCCTCAGAAATTCTTGTGGCCATTATGTTCATCTATCATGTTTTCACCTCCTATGGTTGCATTTTGTAATTTGAGATACATATAAATAATTACAATAATAATACTCATTTTAACCTTTTTGACATCTTTAATAGAACTTGTTTGAGTTATATATGATGGCACAATTGGTCAACCAGTTATGCCATCAGATTGACTTTTTGCCATAGTTGTTTATTTGTATTTGTTTGTTTAAATCCATGCTACAATTATATATATTTGCTTGGTTAATTACTTAATCAAACACAATGTGAAACACCCTGTTATGGGATTTGAAGATACATTTCAACAGCTTCACTTTGCTATCAATGTAAACATATGAGCATCTTTGAATAACCAGTTATGCTCCTCTCCATAATATGTGGCATGCTAATCTATCCTGACTGACTAAAGACATGCACACACATAGATACAGAGAGAGAGAGGAGTGTTTGGTGATGAACAAATACAGAAGGCCTGCTCTTAATCAACACATAATACTATTTAGATTAAGAATCTTGTCTGCTGCTAACTGCTGTGTCTTTTTAATATGCTTGGAATATGGAATGTGTGTTTTTCTAAAGTCTTTCTTAAACATTAGAATGCATCTCATAAGCTCTTCTATAGATGGCTTGTCCTCAGCTGCATACATACACTGAGCAACAAAACTGTTGCAATGTTTGGTAGTTCTGTATTGTTTTCAATGTAATATGTCACTGTGTGGGAATCTCGCTTAGTTGTTGGGGGGTGAAATGAAATAGACACTCTTGGCTATCTATAGCATCTTGGATCATGTGATTTGGTTCAGAGATGGCGGAGATATGACCATTTTAATTCACTCATGTCATTGCAACAGTTTTGTTGCTGGTATTAGGG
>JBBPUG010001073.1:0-12410 GCA_038094535.1 Tubosaeta aff. alveolata | reverse complement strand
GTGTATTTTCGTTTCATTTCTCAAACTTGCTAATCATGATCCGACATGGAATCAGATGCGGGGGACTGCATCCGTCCAAAAGAAGCCACTTTCATTAGGCCCAATGACCAAGCGATCAAAGAAGAGCGACGGGACGGCCACTATTGAGGCTGGACTTACACCGACACCTGTGCCCCCTGCTCCTGTCCCTATGCCATATGCGTACCCTCCTCCTCAAGTTATTGTCGTCCCAATGGGCGGGCAAAATTTTCAGGCGCATTCGCCATCACCAGTGACATCTTTGCAGCTTCCTCAAGTTACCAGTACACTGCATCCACCCACACCAGCGCTTCTTGCAGTAGACCTCCCGAATGTGGCTCAACCAACCATTCCATTCCCTGACATTATCCGGTGGTTTTCCCTCCTTGACCAACGTTTGCGCCGCAATCCACATGCCAATATCATGGTCGATTTTGCCAGTTTCGGACCAATCCTACATGGAATGGGATTCATAGACATCTCACAGCTTTCGAGCGAGTATGTAAAGGTACCTGATCTTCGAGAATGGTTGCACGTTGAAGTTGGGACAGCCGTTGTGATCTTACAGAATGTAGAGGCAGATTTGCGAGCGGTCAATGCTGGTAAGCATGTTCTACCTATTGATTCGTAGTATACATTATCATTACATTCTTTGTCATTCCCCCCAATCATCATTTGTGTTCAAACTTGAGTGGATTGACAGTAAAATGAATACCGTTCGGACTCCGGGATCCTTGGAATTTCGAAATCACAAAACACAACAATTTTACTACCGGTCATCACGGGAAACAAACTACATGGTTCGGTGACTCGATTGGTACCATTTTCATCAAATTCCGAGCATGTCTTGCTGAGATATGATTATGCCGAGCTTGATGCAGTTGTATGACATAACATTTCTCACGGGGACAAGTTGCCTGAAAAAGACAGTAAACGGCGTTTCGCTTATGGGTGGAGACAAATTTACTGGACCCTGGCGGTCACTTAGGGCTCCGTCGCTAGGACCAAGCTCAAGTCCCAAGTGGCAGAACTTCTGAGGTTGGTCGACAGTTTTCCGCTCAAACGACGCACTTAGCACCGGGACATCGGACTGTCCACAGCACCGGACTAGCCAATTGGAGCATATCAAAGGGACGCACTCTTAAGGCAGCTTGTTTGTTCCCAAAGCTCTTGCCAAACAACTTCCATGTGGTCCTTCAACTACAGAGACGTGTCCAACCCGGACTCGGACGACGAGGTCATCGATGATCAAACCCGTCTGTTGGATGAGATGGACCTCTCGGGCAGACACGAGACCGTCGAGTATCGCCCAAACCCATGGAGCATCGCTCGAATCAACGCCGCTTGTCGTCCTCCTCCTAGAGCGCCAGTCCCCGCACCAGTAAAATCACCCCCCAAAGAGAAACGGAAGCCCATCGTTGAGGCATTCAAAAAACAGGCCAGTCGAGCAGTACGTGACGCCAAGAGTCCTCTTATCGCTGACAATCCCTGCGCCACAATGACGAACCCTGGTGCCTCATCCGCCCATAAACCACCACAGGGCTGTGAGACATCGCGAAAATCGCCTCCTACGCGCTCGCTACACTCTGGTGTGCCCTGTCCTGCCGTGAACAGATCCCCAGATGGTGTCGTACCCGCACCCGAAGAACGAAAAAGAGCGCATACACCCACCACCCACCATGCACCCAGACCGATTTTCAACGCGCATACAGCCACTCGGTCATCCCCAGTGCGCCCAGCGATATCTCAAAGCGCGCCTGAAGTAGGTCGTGTTCATCACAGTTCTCCAGGCCCGTCGCGTGTGCCAGTCTCAGGTAAGACCGTTATCTCGCATCGTACTCGTCGAGGTACCCTGTCTCTCAGCGCACATCATGCGCCCATCATTGCCGCTGCTCGCGTCTGCACCCGGGCATATGGTCGGTCCACCCACACAAATCACCAACCGTCCCCCTTGGCCAGAGAACGGCCGACAGGATCAACAACTCGGTCAGAAAACGGTACCGCGCTGGCTCTTGAACGCGCTGCATGAGGGACTTGACTCCCTACCTCCTCCGCCTTCGCCACCCGAACCACGCCAAGTCCAGTGCGCCACTGATCCCCCGCGTATACGCACCCCAGAGCCGAAGCGCAGGGTCCTGTCGCCAGACCTCTTGCCCCCTCCTCCGCCCAAGAAGCCGCGCACCGGGAATACCTCACGTCCCAGTCGCGCACTGCCAGCTTCCCCTTCCCGCAGGTGTCCCCCAGCCTATACCTTTGGTGAGGACGCGGACGCGGCGTGGTCCACGAAACGGGGTACGAAACGCGGCGGGGCGCGGTTGAACCGCGGCAAACACGGTGTGCGCCAGTCAGGGCCATTCACCCTCCCGATTGGGAGGCTGGGGCGGGGAGCGAAGAGCGTCTTGCCCCCTACGAAGCCGCGCGTGATCACCTATCTACCTCCGCCCAAGACGCGCCAAGCGGACGACACGCACGATCACGCCGCAGATGTCGGAACGCGGACCGAAACGAAGGCACGGGAAGAAGACGTCGAGGTTCGGATCATGGATTCAGACGTGACCCTCGTGAACGAGGACGACGACGTGGTGGTGGTCGACGTCGACGATATCTGTGCGCGGTACCCCAAGACCCGCGCGTGCATGAAAGCGGTTCGCGCCTCTTGTCTGCGTCTTGAGGTGCTGATATCCTTTTGGCAGTAGGAGAGCCGTGTGAGGAAGGTGTTTGGGTGCATCGCCGAGCTGGGGTGTGATGCCGAGCGTCTGTTGCTTGCGTCGATGCGTTCGACTGCGTTTTCGGGGGAGGGATTCGAGAAGTGTTTGGGCCGTACTTGGTGCTCGAGCTAAAGCGTAACCGTGTGCAAAATGAACGCCATGGGGGTGTCACTGGTTGTTTCCGATAAGTTACCTTCCCATGGAGTCCATTTTGCAAAGCAGATTCAGGGCGAGTAGGTATGGTCAGAGGACAAGATCGGTAGTATCATTATGAGAAAGACACCAGCTAGATCTTTTTCTGCAGATGGCCTGCATCAGGGAGGTTGAAAGGCTGCCGGGTACTATCATGCACGATAACTTTGGCGGCACACTGACTTCGGCAAAGAAGCGCGTCTGTTCCAGCAAGAAAGCGGCTCAGACTCTCCCTCACATGCGGACGTTGCCAACATGCCTCGTTTCGCCGCATTTTTCCAAGCACCAACGCGCACGCGCCAACCTGGGGCTCGAGGGGTCGATCTTGGTGCCGATAACGTGCCTTCTCGTACCAACAGCGATGCCGAACGTGTTGACGCAGTTTGATCATGAGTTATGTGACCGTCCGTGACCTCTTGTGACCTCTGCGTGACTGCCGAACCTGTGTGCCGCGTCCGTGTTCAATGAGGCCGTCTTCTTCTTCAACCAACCATGGAGTCAACAAGTACTTGTCTCCTTTGGCCTATGTGCTGAACGCTGAAATGACGTGCTTCCAGTTCACGAGCTACTGTCCAGGGCCGAGTTACTCGCTGACCAGGAAGGAACTTGTGGGCCCGCTCTCATCGATCAGGCGATTGATCTTACTCGTCGGGCACTCGACCTCTGCAATCCTGATGACCCCGTCCGACCCTTTGCGCTGTGTCTACTTTCACATCATCTTGTAAGTCGTCAAGCACAACGTGGTGGCATAGACGACCTCCAGCAAGCCATCGTTCATGACCGAGACGCGCTAGCACTTCGCCCACCAGGCCACGTGGATCGTCCGCTGTCGCTGACCTCCCTTGCACTTTGCCTCCAGTCTCTGTTTGAGATTCTGGGCGACACAGAGGACATCAACGAGGCCATCTTCCTCCAGCGGGATGCGCTTGCGCTTCACCCACCAGGGCATCCACGTCGGTCTAAATCTTTGACCCATCTGTCGATGACTCTAATTTGTCGGTACGGGAAGCTAAGAGAACTTGATGATCTCGTCGAGGCCATCTCTCTCAACCGCGCAGGGTTGATGCTTTGCCCGCCGGGCCATCCAGATCGATCAGGCTTTTTGAGCACCCTTGCCTGTCAACTCATCCTGCGATTCACGCGGCTGGGGGGCATAGACGACATCCACGAAGCTATTGACTTATCCCATGCCGCCCTGGAACTCTGTCCACCGGGACACCCTGAACGGGGGGAAACGCTGCTCAAACTCGCGAGTCATCTCTCTGTTCGATACAGACAGATGGAGAGCATTGATGATCTACATGAGGGCGTTCAATGTGCCAGGAGCGCACTGGAACTCCTCCCACAGGAACATAGCGATCGATTGCTCGCATTGAATACCCTTTCGTCTATGCTTGCCAGCCGGTATGAGCGGCTAGGGGCGACAGGCGATCTCGATGGGGCCGTTAGGCTTGTCAGACACACACTGGCGCTCATCCCAGCCGATGACCCAAACAGGGCCACGTCGTTGTACAACCTCGCGCGGTACCTCTGGGAACGGTACAAGCTACAAAAGGAGATCAGAGACCTCGGCGAGGCCGTCTGTTTCTCTCAAAAGGCACTGGCGCTCTGCCCGCCGGGAAGCCCGCAACGGGCATTGGCGTTGACCACCGCTGCGTCTTACTTGTTTGCTCGGTACAGTCACCTGGGAAATATCGATGATCTCGACGAGGCCGTTGAGCTCTCTCGGAGCGCTCTGGAACTCTGTCCTCCAGAGCATCCTGAACGATCGAATACCTTGCATAGCCTTGTGTCTTACCTCATGGCGAGGTACCAGCGGTTGGGTAATCGTAATGACCTCCATGAGATCGATCTCCACTCCCGAGGGTAGGGGCAGGGTCATGAACGTGTTGGTTCTGATGGCCATACGATGGATATGATGAGTTTTCTTTTATTGTGTTTTTTATATTTCTATTCGGATGACCATAGGCTTGCTTTGTGAGTCACAGTACATGATTGCATATATGATCAACATTTTCTCACCCCACATCAGGGAACTGGGTAGTGTCCAGGACTGCTCAGGACTGCTCAGGACTGCTGGCTAGTAATTGGCTAGCACTAAGCATTTCACTGATGCACCTGTGTGCCACTTGATCCAAGGATTTGTTAGGATTGATGATGATGGTGTGACACATTTTCTGCTTGTGTCCTTTTTGCCAAAGTCTTTCTTCAGTCACCTGACCTGAACTTGCCTTAATCATGCCCCAACACTGCAGGCGGATTACCATGGGGAATGGTGGCATCAGCAGAACATGTGGAAGTCAATGTCAGAATAGGTACAGACAAGGTGCATTGTGCAAGGCCTGGTGAAATTCAAAGGTTACTTGCACCACAAGTATTGTGCAAATCAGCTCTACTTTTTATACTTACACTCTGAGCTCTAGGCCACTTTTTGTGAACTTCTCATAGGTCAATTTATTCATGAACAATGTTAATGCTCCAAGAGCATTCTTTGAATTTGCGCTGTGTGCTTTTGCATTGCATAACATGACCAAACACTACACTTACCTAGGAAATGATTAATGACCTTTTTAAATGGGTGGCATTTTTTAAATATGATCCACAAAAACTAGCTTAGAGTCCTGAATACAAATGTAAAAAGTAAAGCTGATTTGTGCAATACTCATAGTGTGAGTAACCTTTGAATTTCACCAGGCCTTGCACAACACACCTTGTCTGTACCTATTCCGACATTGACTTCCATATGTTCCACTGATGCCACCATTCCCCACAGTAATCTGCCTGCAGTGCAAGTTACCCACTGAGTTGACCCAGCTTGGAGACCATCTTGCATGTTGTCATGGACAATAATCACATGATCCACTGAACAAGAAGCAAGCATAACACTGGTGGAAAATGTACTAAAATAGCAGGCTAAAAACTTGACAACATATTGACAAGAAATTGGTTGCATAGATAACACAAATTGGTTTCACATGATTGCCACCCAACCTGCTAATCACTTCTTTCCTATCCAAGAAGATATTTTGGTGGCCCTCTGATGATCACTGTCATTTTCATTCTTGGCTATCAGACTGTCATTAGAAATCCAGAGTGAAGTGTCATAAAACTTACAGATGATATGTTTGGAAAGTAGATCCATGATAGGCTGAAGTATTGCCTCCTTCTCTTGATGCTCTAACTTGTATTGAGAGTAAAACTCATCAAGTGCTTTAACCACCCTAGAAGATGTTCCAGATGATTTGTATGTCTCAACTGCTTTTGCAATTGGATCTTCAATATTCTGTTGATGAAGGAAGAAGGAGTATTCCAAAGTCAGAGCCCAGGCTACAAACATTGATTATTGAAGAAATTGAAATTGTTTGAAATATACCAGTGCCAGCCTTAAGAGCCTGCTTCCATGGAGCAGTCATGAAAGAGGGATGAACCTTTGTAATATTGAAGAATAATCATATATGAAGTAGTGAGCATACTTTTGATAGAGAACTTGAAGTAGATCTCTTAGACATCTAATAATTGTGTGGAATTTAGCTAGAGATGTAATAAATAATTCACCTGTGAAGAAATGACAACCTATATCAATGAGGTTTAGATCAAGATTGATTATTAAAATGAACAAGTTGATAACATACATTCTAATTTATAAAATGCTATTAATAAAAAGCAGCAAAAAATAAAAAATACACCCACCTTCTTTGAAACAAAACATAGGGAGATTTTATAAATAGGATCTAAAAATAGAAAAGAATATCACACATACATCCTGAAACATAAAATCAATGGATAAGAAAAGACATGAGAATTAAAACAAACCAGCTATACATTATAAATATTGAATATCAGTTGACTGTACTAAGAATGAAAAAAGATGATTTGCACATTCTACAGATATTAGGAAGTTAAAGTGAAGAAAAAATGAAAAACTCACTTTCTAAAAATGAATCCATGAATGAAATGTTCACAGAGCATTGATATCATACCTGCTATTAAAAATTAATAAGATAAAGTTGGCTTAAGATGGTAAAAGGAGAAAAAGTTACTTACAAGCTAAGTGCTCTCAATGAGATAGGTCTTACAATGGAAATAAAAAAATACATACTTGCTATGCATACAAATACATTTGTATCAGTACCATTATGAATAACAAATGAGAAACATACATTCTATGAATGAAAAATCAGCACTGATTTAACACTCTATAAGCAATAGACCTCTTACCCACTATGAAAGCAACAGAAAAAGCATTGAAGAATAAAAAAGAAACAAAAAGTTATGAAGACCAATCTGAATTCCCTAATAAGATTCAGCTACTTACCTCCTATGAATGAGAGGGACACAGGGAGGCACCAATCAGAATTCCTCAATCAGAATTAGGCTACTTACCTCCTATGAATGAGAGTGAAACAGAGAGTGATTAGCACCAATCAGAATTCCATAATCAGAATCAGACCACTTACTGACTATGATTAGGAGTGAAACAAAGAGTGATTAGCACCAATTAGAATTCCTCAATCAGAATCAGACCACTTACTGACTATGAAGGAGAGAAAAACAGACAGTGATTAGCACCAATCAGAAATCTCCAATCAGAATCAGACCACTTACCACCTATGAATGAGAAACAGAGAATGATCAGTACCTATTAGAATTCCCAAATCAGAATTAGACCACTTACCCTCTATGAATGAGAGAGAAATAGAGAGTGATTAGCACGAATCAGAATTCCCCAATTAGAATCAGACCACTTACCTCCTATAAATAAGAGAGAAACAAAGAGTGATCAGCATCAGTCAGAATTCTCTAATCAGAATCAGATCACTTACCATCTATGAATGAGAGAGAAACAGAGAGTGATAAGCACCAATTAGAATTCCCTGATAAGAATCAGACCACTTACTCTCTACAAATAAGAGAGAAACAGACAGTGATTAGCACCAATCAGAATGTTCTAATCAGAATCAGACCACTTACCTCCTATAATTGGAAGAGAAACAGAGAGTGAACAGCATCAGTCAGAATTCCCTAATTAGAATCAGACCACTTACACTCTATGAATGAGAGAAAAATGAGTGATCAGTATGAATTAGAATTTCCCAGTCAGAATCTGACCACTTACCTCCTATGAGTAAAAGTGAACAGGGAGTAATCAAACACCAATCAGAATTCCCCAATTAGAATCAGACCACTTACTAACTATGAATGAGAAAGAGAAATAGAGAGTGATCAGCACCAATCCCCAATCAGAATCAGAAAACTTGCCTCCTATAAATGAGAGTGAAAAACAGAGAGTGATCAGCACCAGTCAAAATTCTTCAATCAAAATCAGACAACTTACCTCCTAAGAATGAGAGAGAAACAGAGTGATCAACACCAATCAGAATTCTCCAGTTAGAATCAGACCACTTACCCCCTAAGAATGAGAGTAAAATAGAGAGTGATTAGCACCATTCAGAATTCCCCAATCAGAATCAGGCCACTTACCTCCTATGAATGACAGAGAAACAGAAAGTCATCAGCACCAATTAGAATTTTCTAATCAGAATCAGACCACTTACAAACTATGAATGGAAGAGAAACAGGGATTGATCAGCACCAATCAGAATTCTCCAAGCAGAATCAGACCACTTACCCCCTAAGAATGAAAGAGAAACAGAGTGATCAGCACCAATTAGAATTCCCTAATAAAAATCAGACCACTCACTGACTATGAATGAGGGAGAAACAGAGAGTAATCAGCACTAATCAAAATCCCCCATTAGAATCTGACCACTTACCATCTATAAATAAAAAGAGGAACAAAGAGTGATTAGCACTAATCAGAATTCCCCAATCAGAATTAGACCACTTACTGTCTATGAATAAGAGAGAAACAGGGTGTGATCAACACCAATCAGAATTCCCCAATTAGAATCAGGCCACTTACCCTCTATGAATGAGGGTGAAACAAAGAATGATCAGCACCAATCAGAATTCCCAAATCAGAATCAGACCACTTACAAACTATGAATGAGAGTGACACAGAGAGTGATCAACATCAATCAGAATTCCCCAATCAGAATCAGACCACTTACCAACTATGAATAAGGGATAAACAGAAAGTAATCACCACCACTCAGAATTCCTCAATTAGTATCACTCACCCTCTGTGAATGAGAGAGAAACAGAGTGTGATCAGCATCAATCAGAATTCCCCAATCAGAATCAGACCACTTACTGACTATGAATGAGAGTGAAACAAAGAGTGATTAGCACCAATCAGAATTCCCCAATTAGAATCAGACCACTTACCAACTACAAATAAGAGCAAACAGTGTGATTAGCATCAATCACCCAATAAGAATCAGACCACCTACCCCCTAAGAATGAGAGTGAAACAGAGAGTGATCAGCATCAATCAGAATTCCCCAATTAGAATTAGACCACTTACCAACTATGAATGAGAAAGAAACAGAGAGTAATCAGCACCAATCAGAATTCCCCAATTAGAATCAGACCACTTACCCTCTAAGAATGAGAGTGAAACAGAGAGTAATCAGCACCAATCAGAATTCCCCAATGAAAATCAGATCACTTACCACCTACAAATGAGAAAGAAACAGAGAGTGATCAGCACTACTCAGAATTCCCCAATCAAAATTAGACCACTTACAAACTATGAATGAGAGAGAAACAGGGAGTGATCAACACCAATCAGAATTCCCCAATCAGAATCTGACCACTTACCTCCTATGAATGAGAGAGAAACAGAGAGTAATTAGCATCAATCAGAACTCCCCAATCAGAATCTGACTGCTTACCTCCTATAAATAAGAGAGAAACAGAGAGTGATCAGCACTAATCAGAATTTCCTAATCAGAATCAGATCACTTACCAACTATGAATGAGAGTGATTGGAGAGTGATCAGCCTCAATCAGAATTCTCCAATTGGAATCAGACCACTTACCCTCTATGAATGAGAGAGAAACAGAGTGATCAGCTCCAATCAGAATTCCCCAATCAGAATCAGACCACTTACCCTCTATAAATGAGAGAAAAACAGAGATTAATTAGCAGCAATCAGAATTCCCCAATTAGAATCAGACCACTTACCTCCTATAAGTGAAAGAGAAACAGATAGTGATCAGCACCACTCATAATTTCCCAATCAGAATCAAACTACTTACCCTCTACAATAAGAGAGAAACAGAAAGTGATCAGAATTCCTACATCAGAATCCAACCACTTACCTCCTATGAATGAGAGAGAAATAGAGACTAATCAGCACCAGTCAGAATTCCCCAATCAGAATCAGACCACTTACCATCTACAAATGAAAGAGAAACAGCACCAATCAGAATCCCCTAATCAGAATCAGACCACTTACCTCCTATGAACAAAAGAGAAACAGAGAGGATCACCACCAATCAGAATTCCCCAATCAGAATCAGACCACTTACTGACTAAGAATGAGAGCAAAACAGAGAGTATTCAGCACCAATTAGAATTCCCCCATCAGAATCAGATCACCTACTGACTATGAATGAGAGAGAAACAGAAAGTGATCAGCATCAATTAGAATTTCCCAATCAGAATCAGACCACTTACCTGCTATAAATGAGAGAGAAACAGAAAATGATCAGCACCAATCTGTATGCACCAATCAGAATCTAGCCACCTACTCTCTAGAAATACAACACAATCACATCAGTCTATCTGAATTTCCTGCTTAGCATTATACTACTTACATACTATGAACAATAGTGCATGATTAGTCCCACTTGAATGTGCTAATGAAAATTGGCCCACTTACATGCTAATAATAAAAGTTTATAATTAGTTCTAATCTCAATTTATGGATGACACTCAGTCCACTTACATACTATAGATATATCAGAGATACAGAATCAAATTAGCATGCATTCAAATTCTGTTTCTATACAAACCTCCTAGAAATGCAACAAGTGTGAATACAACATACTTGAAAAACAGTCAGATAATTGAATGACCACATACTTTTGTATGTGGAAACCATGATGCCATATTGCCTAACAGGCTCAATTGACTGTCTTTATTAAACTTCAAGCTCTTGTCCCATATACCATGAACATATGGCAGTAGTGTTCTATGAGAGTATTAGCATTTCATGATTATAATGTAAATATTATCTTACTTTTCTACTGAGTATTTCATACAGAGTGATATGCTTGATTTCTGGGTGGTTAGCAACAATACCTGTAGAGCTTCCTCATTCAAGGCTCCTGCTGTTTTGTCCAGGAGACTTTCACATCCATGGTCAGATTTGTCCATGTCTTTAAGTAAAAATTAATAGCGTCCAACACTCTACCTTGGGTGACAATCTTTACCTTCAAGGTACACACAGCCCTTTGGAGGATACTTCCTTGCTTTCAACCTTTCCCATATGGTACTACTGCTCAGCATCTCTTGTACATACCCCTTGAGCTTCAGGACCCTCTCTTGATGTGGCAAGTTCAGCTCATCAGGTGTTAGTTTCCAAACAGCTGTGGCCCTCAGTGCATCACATTTTGTGAACACAACCACAACAGGCACTGCAATTCAAATGTCATTTAGATGTAATTCATGTAAATGTAAATTCTACCATTTCCTGTGTCACACTCATCAAAAAACTTTTCCTCTGCAGTGACCACAGCACGGTGGTATTGGTCCATTGGAATGCAATACCTGTTCAGGGACAAACCATTCTCAATGTACTTTGAGTGTTGTGAGGTCTTCTTACCATATAGCATGAATGCGTTTCTTGAGGAAAGTGGCTGTCGCACGCTCGGCAACAAAGTGGCTCATCTGTTCGAATTCCTCTATTCCACCGGCCTCAAACCCGCGCGAGTCATGAAAGACAAAGTCTGGGTTGCTCTTGAAGACCAGCTCATTTGTAATGTCATGCAATCCACGCTTAGGGCACGCCAACTGAGCATGAGCAGCGGATTTAAGACGACAACCAGTACTGACCTCGTCAGATCCCTGGATCTGTGCAAGATCGACCTGATCATCCACCATTAGTGCTCTGAGGGATTGAAATGCGAAATTAAGCCGCACCTTTTCCCCCTCATCATCGTAGATCTCTGGATCTTCCGTGGAGTCGCAAATTTTCTTGAGAATAGTTGTTTTGCCCGCGTTGGCTCGGCCGATAACGAGAATCCTGAACCGTCCGAACTTTTTTCTGAGGTCGGACTCCATACTATGGGTAAGAGTCAGGGACAAGGCTGGGATGCGAACACGTTGACGGTGGTTGGCTTGGTGGAAGCAGGCGGTGCTTCGACACAACACAGCCCAACAACCGAAACTGTCGAGTTACTTGTCGGCGGTCTGCGTGCTAACTATGCTACAATAGCACGGCCCTTCGGACCCACAGAAATTTGGTGAATTACTGTTTGGCAGGTAGACTACATACGTGCGCCAACGCAAAACTAGCATAAGATCACACGGGGTGTCATCTACAGAGCAACGTGTTTCTACATGACGCACAACATCAACAT
>JBBPUG010001072.1:0-12411 GCA_038094535.1 Tubosaeta aff. alveolata | reverse complement strand
GGGTAGGTGTGGGGGTGGGTGTGGGTGTGGATGGTGGTGACTCAGGGGGTGTAGTTGGGGTGTTGGTTGGGGGCGTATTGGTCGGCGTATAATCGTCCCAACAGCCAGTGTTTGTGGGACTGGGCGTGCCATTGGTCGGCGTTCCAGGTGTCACGGGGGGGGAGGGACTAGTAGGGCTGCCCGTGGGTGCACCCAAGCCGGGGGTGCCTGGAGTTGTCGGCAGGGGGGTGGGAGTGGTGTCTGGCGAGCCAGCCGGAGAAGAGTCACCGGGAATCTGGTGGGACAACACGAGCTCTGAGGCATTGGCACAGAAAGCGATCAGGAGGTTGACCTGTGGGGGCACATCCATACATCGCCGACCGGATGCACAATTAGGACTTACGTTGTCAGTCTCGCAATAGGCTTGGGCGGCATAATCAGTAGGGGTGAAAAATGCATTTGCTCCGCAGCTTTCACTGTCACCTGCGTCAGGGAGACGAGTGAGACTAAGCCAGGCCAGGAGATACAGTAAACGTACATTCCTTGCCCACACCATCACAGCCGCCATAAAACCTGTCGAGAACATGAGCTCATGAGAAATAAAGTGGCCTATTAGGTTCAAACGCACGCGAACGAAGTCGGGACGTTTGAGAAATGGCTGTTCCGATCAAAAGGGTCCATCAGCAACTTGGGGGAAGACAGGATAAGATGGACATACGGGGAAATCAAGGAGATGTCCACACAGGATCCACATCCAGCACACTGTGCGTTGTGGAGTGTGATTTCAACCAGTGAGCAGTGTTCACCATTTGCCTCGCATGGACCTAGCCACAAATTTATCGTCGAAAGGAAAGTCTCGAAACACGTGTAAAGGCTTACCCGTCTGAAGGAACCTAAGGAGTTCAATAAGAAAAGGAAAAGGCTGAGGCATATGTTAGACATACGAAATGCCGGACCAGGCGCCGTTGGACGTATACGAATCGCCCTGAAGAATGTTCTTTCCGCCTTCGACAAGTTCGGGCTAGAAGGAGGGTCAGATGTGTGGCGGTCATGGGATCAGAAGTGGGTATACATAGGAATTATTGCCGCAGCTAATTGTTTGTCAGGACACACATTCCGTCACACCAAGCGAGGAGGCTCACTGGTTTACGTATGAGATGGTATGCTGTTCCGCATTGGCTCTCTGAGCTAAAACGAAGGCAAGGGCCACTTGGACCCAGAAACGAGAGGAAAGCATGGCAAAGTGAAGGACGAGGTCAAGGAGAGACGGAGAGCCAGAGAGTGCGGTGCGGTGCGGAGACAGCAAGCCTTTATTGAGCTGGCGTCGCGCGTCCCAAACAAAAGTGTCATCTTCCATATCGACGTGGCCTGTTTCATCGAGGCATGCCATTTACCCCTTGCAACCAGTTTCTGTTGTACATCCTTGTTGTCGTTGGAAGGCGCATGTCGCCCATTTCCGCGTTGGCCTCTATTACCGTGCACACTTTAGCTGGGTCTCAGTACCTGATTCGCCGTTCCGCAATGCCTGCATAGAACTTCGCTCAGAGTGGCGTGTCTTGTAGTCGAACAAGGACCCTGGTATCAATGACAACACCACCGATGATCACGTGGGAATCCGTGGTCGACTATAAGACCGTCCTTTCTACCCAAGTATTGGACCCCGACCGACATGGACGCCTTCTCAATTCAATTCGAGCCAAGGTATGTTACAGCCTGACACCGTCTAAAATTTCCTCTGACCAGGAGCGTTGCACGGTGTCACCATGAAAGAAAAAACCTCCGGAACTGATAGTCATAGTGATCTGCAGCCTCTTGGGGTTCCGCGGGTGGGAGGCGAGCGTGCTCCCGACGTGACTTCGCTTCGCCCTGTATGGGCACAGGGGGGCAGGAACGAACAATATAAGAGTGTCAACCCGACGTTGATCGCGTTGTCGTTGCCATCTATCAGTGCTTCGCGCATATCTGTCTAGTGAGTCGGCATGGTGTTTTCGACTTACTTTCCCCTGGTTACATAGCCGCGTCACCGACTATGCGCGCCTCGTGATCCACCATACCTACCTTGCATACAGAAGTACTCTCCGGGTTCACACTCAACGAAGCGGCCAAGGTGGTTTCCAGACCCGTCACATTTGATTCGACGCTGCAGTGTGCCATCCAACAGGGTACATAATGTATAGGTATCCTAGAAGAAATTCCCAATGGCCTACGAAGTTGCCCATAAGAAGAAAAGTTATCGGACCTGCATGGACTCGTTGATTTACCTCCATGATTCCACAGAAAGCTAAGCATACCGCGATCACACGATAATCGAGTCTAGCGGAATCATGAGCATACATGCCACGAATTTCGGCCGTTGATCTGATGTTGTCTGAGATCACTTACCGTAACTCAGCCGATTGCGTCCGACCTATGCACTTACCCTTGAAGCAGAGGACTAGGCTTGAGGGCATTCTAGCTCGTACGTAGACGTTCGTTATGAGTGCAGGAAAACTTACCGGTGACTGGTTGGACGGGGTACCGACCATAACAGAGCAGAACTAGCCGCTTCGGCCCTCGCAATCACAATTCACGCCGCCAAGCCCAGAATTCTTGGCATGACCGCGGAGGTGCTGCAGCAGAAAACAAGGACGGTCAGAAATAGAGATTGCAAAGCACACGTTCGACGAGGCTCTGGCGCGCATCCCTTCACAGAGCAACCGACTGAATGGGTGTTCGAATATCACGTTGGTGGTTCCCCTCAGGGTAGCACTGGGGATCACTCCCGTCCTTTTCACGCACCGACGGACAGGCGCAGGTGAGGGGGACGTGCCATAGGCGCAGTCATCGCAGAGTTTGCCTCTCTGTTTCTACCCACTCCATCTACGAAGTCCCTCGCGAGGCGTAATAACTACCGCAGATCACCACTTTGTCTGGTGAAGGGTGGACATGGTCATTCTGTAGGTCATCCGCGACTTGCCATTTCCTGACACTCCTTTGCTTTGTGAACGATCAAACGCCTAGACATTTCTTCAAGTTTCAATGGCCCCCTACAGAGAGGGCCACGACGAACTCTACGAAATCGAGGTAGCGACATCTGGTAATTGGAACGCAGGGACAGCGGACGTTATTGTAGACACACACAGCGCGCATGTGATGCAGCGTGGCCCGGGATGCGCGGAACACGGTAGGAATCAGTGTGTAGACGTGACGCCATACTCGAAAAGCAGTCTCTTGTCATTCTGCCTCGTGTTGTTCGGATGGCTCATCGGATTCAGTGCGTCGGAAGGCCGAAATCATTGCGCGAGAGCCCGGCGCCGTGAGTGCGACTGTACCATCGTCCTGCACGCAAATGGTGCGCACACTTTTCTTGTGGTTCCTAATACGACTACCAGGGTCACTCCCGGATAACTGCGGCGACAGCAACACTCTTTGAAACTCAACTGTCTAGTTGAGTTTGCGTATACTCATGTGCTGCCAGTTTATCCGTCGGAGTGATATGGGTATTGGTGTAAACGACGGTTTGCAAGTGGGGACCAACAATGAAAGTATCACATACAAATTGTGTATTACTTACTAACTTTGTCTAGATCGTTTCGTCTGGGTCCGAGTGGGTGAATCATCGGGCTCATCCCTCTTCCTTCGCACTGGACGAAGAGGCTGCAAAAGGACGTTCGACCCCTGTAGATTCTGTATGACCTTACTATGTGCGTCGCAGGCCACTTCATGTGCCTCCTGCATAGTATCGCCACTGAGCAAGATATCTGGGAATCGTTCCTCCACCTTGATATAGAAACGGAGCAGATCATCTGCAAGCTCGACAACGGGGGAACACTGATCTTTGTACGTCTGCGAAAGTGTTTCCCAAGCCGGTTCTCGTTTGTGTAAAAATTCGAAGAAATTTCGGCGTGGTCCTGCAGCAACTGCATCGGGGAACGCCAGGTCAAAGTGCTCCAGCTGCCCATCGACTTTGTCGGTGGGTGAAGCCGCGTCGGTGTGGTAAAATAGCATCCACATGGCCGTCCACCACTCGGATTCGAGGTCGTGGAGGAAGTTCATGCGAAATGGGGGCACCGCGACCCTGGGAGACTCGCCGAGTTTTCGAGGAATAAGTTTCGGAAGGAAGAGATAATCCTGAACTTCTACTTCGACTGCCATAAATTGCATTGTTCCCTACCAATCATCAGTATACGATGGGAAGGATCGGATAAAGTCTTACCGTTCGAACATCGTGCGTGGTTTCAGAACCGACTTTCTTTGCATATTCGAAATCGGACAGCTTCCCGATTCGTTTACGAGCGAACCATAGTACGTTGCTGACACTGAAATCGCGGTGCACCCAACCTGCTCCGTGTAGATAACGCAGGGCTGTTCGAGTCGTATATACATAGTCACGAATGAAAGGGCAAGTACAGCCGCTTACCTTCTAGCGTCCCAGATAAGCAGATGAAACAGTCTCTCAGATTCTTCACGTTCATGAGAGCCTCCCCGACATCCTCAAACACGGTACGAGTGTGTATCCTCTGCGGGATGTTATTATCGGAACCAAGCCTATATCTCGCCACTTGGGGGGGTTGGTTAGAAGTTGGTATATGACCCGTGCTGGGTAGATGAAGCTTTCGCGAGAGGGCGGACTCCGGGGTACGAACCCATTTCAGACCATCCTTTTCTTGACCCTCAGCCACGAGCTTTCCATCCTCATGGCCCTTGATCAGGAGCGTTCCGTCGACCTTGCCAGAGACGATGACATTTTCGGAAATGCGAATTTGCACAAAATACTTTTTTGCTTTTACCGCTTCGTCCTCTCCGAATTCCTTCCGAATGTCCCGGAAGATATTCTCCAGGATCAAGCCCTCCATTTCACGGTCTCTGTCTCGCCAGGAGTCTTTTATTGCAACGATATCCCCGTTTTCGTCCTTGGCTTCGTACACTCGGGTACCGCGACTAACCATTGGATCAGCACCATATGTAGCAATCTCGCGTGTCGTGGTAAAGGTTTCACCGCCAATCGTGAACTTATATTGAACCTTTTGGTTTTCGTCTCGGAAGCGCTGGACAGTAGGATCCCATCCGAGCTGCGCCTCATTCTGACATCCAATCGAGTAAAAGAGCGAGATTACGTCGTCGATGGCCTAGATAATCGATATCATATCTGAAAACGAAATGCGATAGAATTAAATGCCACACCTCCATAAAATTGAGTGGCGTTGAGACCGCGAGGAATGCGCGATTGTGGCACCAGATCCTCATATCCGTGTCCTCGACCGTAATTCCCAAAGTAAAGCGGCGGCGCGGATCTTCGCGCATGCTGTTGTGCAAGGACCATATGATCTTTTGTATGTTCTGACGCAATGGAGCGAGTAAAGCCAAACTTTGGAGAACAAACTGTGCGACGTACGTCATCTCTTGTTTTGGCGTTGTTCTCCTTCTTAAATTCGAACGGGACCGCAATATTCCACCAATGTGTCTTGTCTGATTTCTCATTCGAGTAAAGACGCTTGTATGTAATGTAGGCATCTGGGCGGGACGTGTTCCTGCGTTCCGAGAGGGGGGTTACAGATGGGGCCGCGTGATAACTGACGTCGCTCGAGGTGCCCCGTCCAAATATTTTCAACACGATGTCAGCAAGAGGGGAAAAAACCACGTCTTCTGCGTCCCGAGATTCGCCTGGTGTAACGGGAAATCGGGCCCACCGAGGGGGATCGTTGTCCGCAACGGCCACCAAAACGTTGGCATCTAACAACTCCTGGCGTATTTGCGCAATGTTTGGAGAGGGACCAAATATCGAGTGAACAAGAATGTCGTAGGGGATCTCGAGATACCGTCCGAGGTCCTTGAGGACGGCCTCACGTCCTCGAGCGAGGTCTCCAGTGCGGTATGGAATCTGTGACGTAGACCGTGGAACTGGCACAGTATCCGGGACGAGGCGCTCTGTTTTAGACTGTGGTGTTTGGGGAGTGGTGCACGCGTCGGTCATGGTGGCTTCGCAAGTTCTGTACTGTAGAGATTGAACAACTCGTCAACATGTGCAAACACGCTTATCTTATCTTATCTCTCGTCACCTCTGTATGCATGAACGTACTTCAGCACCGTCAAATTTTCACCTAACGGTTACCTAATTGTGCGTATCTGGTCCAGGAGAAACCTTTCTTCCATCCTTCACAGCAACAATGGTCGCTTCCAAGATTCAAATGTCTCCTGGCTGCGATACATATCGATCTCACAGTAACTTTGGACAATGCGCTCGTGACGCCGGTTGAGGAGATCTCCGAGGTCGAAGCGTACTACAGCAGACAGAATACTTTGTGAGCTTGGAAGACGAACGGAAGACAGGGTTCCTCCACATACGCCAACATGTCTCGGCGTGACTTTTAAATAGCTGATCGCTCGACAAGGGGGTAGGCTTTTTCTATTTCTTTTCGTGCGTCGATGCATCGGATAGAACGACGCTGAATGATTACATTGGAAGGTAGCCATCCCACGGATAAATGTGCGGCTTAAGGCTCGTCAAAAAGTGTGTGCGGACCATCGATCGCTCGAGTATATTTTATGACACCCTGCGAAGCTACAAAAGGAGGACTCGATGCGTGTCATGAATCACCATAGGTTAAATAACTACATAGAGGGCATTGCGACTTCCAAGAAAACTGACAACCCAGTCCTGCAACGCTCAAGCAAGCTGCGCAAATCCGACTTGCGAGTTACCGAAGTCGAATGTGGTATAGACCCCTTGGAGAAACACGTCTCCAATTATCCAGGCAGCTAATCACGAAAAAAATGAGAAAGGGATCGACATCACCATATGGTCTATATGCAAAGGGATGAAAAGTACTCACATATAGGCGTGTCCTGGCCGACGAGCCCGCTGAGGCAGTCAGACGAACCGCTCGACACCGGGCCAAGGTTGATAGCCGAAGAAGGGATCTGGAACGTAGTCCCTCCAAAAGTGAAGCTAATGGTCGGGAAAGCATCGCACGGGACTAACAAGAGTCAGTGTGCTGGATAATATCCAAACATACAAGTGTAGAAGCCTTCTCCGACACTAGTAGACGCGGTTGTACCACCGAGGGCTTCGTACAGTGACGAAACTTGCGAGGGGTCACCAATGATGAGGGTAGTCCCAGTGTCGATGACAGCTGCAACGTTGGTCAGGAGCGTCTGGCCATTACCCTGAACATTGTCCATCGACACCAGCCAGAATCCCTGGATGGTGCACGTCAGCAGGGCCCGAGATACATACAACAACAAAGCTAACCTTGTGGGTGACTGGGGTATAGGCGAAACTTCCAGTGTAAAGTGAGGAATCCGAACCACCGATATACAGCTCTCCTCCAGAAGACGAAAGCTTGAATGAAAACACGGGATCGGTGACCTGACCATCAGAGACGAGTGTCTGGAAGACAGGCATTGTGTTGTGAGTTGACAGGGACTGGAAAGCCATTCCCATCAACCCATCAGGGGGGAATTGAGAGGTCGCAAGTTCAGAGGAATAGGTTGTCGCAACACCAAGAGCCTGGTTGGTCGCCTGTTTGGCTATTAGAGGTGTTCATTTTGTGACCAATGCAGAACATACGATGTAACCAGAAACGGACACGGTGTCGGAGTATTCTTCGCCAGAGGCAGTGGATCCATCACTATAGCTCGACGTAAATGTCTCGCCCAAATCCTTCGAAGTCGATGAGGAAGATGGGTCCCAGAGAGTGTGGCCATCGCAATTTGAGTTACACCCGGATCCTGGTAGGATAAGATCGCTTTCATCAAATCAAAATCAACAGGGTTGCGTATGAATGATAACAAGATTCCCACCTAGAACCGGTATCGAACTGGACTGCGTTAGAGGTTAGAGTAGTGCGTCGTCAGAATTGTGGGTAAAAATACCGGTGAAGGGTTGTGGAGGTGTGCCAACCTCAATAGTGCCATACCAAAGTGAATTTTGGTAGTCCGTCAAAGGCACACCAGTCGCTCGTTTTTCAACTGCTTCCTTGGCAGAAGGGTGTTTCATGCCAGTGTTCCTCTCGTAATTCTCGAAGCCCCGAAGAATTTTACTAAGAAAAACTGGTTGAGTTAAGTTGGACATAACAATGCGCGGGTATCACATACGATTTGACGGATGCAACATGAGTGGCGAGTGCCACAACTGGGAAGTCTCCGTTCAAGCCCCCCAGCCCGTTGATTGTGATGGACCTTCCGATCCCTTTCACAGCAGGCTGGGGTGCGGCAGCAGCCAAAATAGCCAGTGCAACGATCGATGCCGTCAGAGCAATGCGCATCCCAGATGATTGAATGTCTCAAGAGCGGGAAAAGTTCTTGGTATCTTCGTATCACTTTGCCAACTTTTTATACCGCAACACATAGCACAATGCCTTGTTATGTGAGGATGACCATTGTCCAGGAAAGTGCATGCATCGCCCATCGTATACTTGGGGGACAAAGCACCACAGGAGGGGCATCATGATTGATGGGCTAATCATGCGTGTTCTGAACAGTTGCCAACCGGGAGAGCAGCCGATACAGATCGCAAGCATTCCCAGCGTTAAAGAAATTCCCATGATCGAAATCTTGAATCCAGAATGGCAGTTATCAGAATCCTGGGCCGTAAGCTAGGCCAAAAATGAAGCTGTATGTGCATGCAGTAATGTCCGACTAGTAGACTCAGAACCTGCTTCGTTTGAACGCAATGGTCCACCAAAAACATGTAGAGAGCCGTCAACAGCATCGCACATGGCCCCGATGACACCTTGAGTCACGTCCATCGAACTGGGACAGCCTGACTGTACATGATCGATGGCGTCCTGAAGGACATTAGAGGCATAATTGCGCTTCCAGCGCCTACGCCAACATTGTTGGCTGGCTTGATAGATAGATATCGTGGCGTTGATGGTGTTCGCGTCTTTTTTCGTGAGATGTGAATGAGGCTGCACACGTATGTACAAGCTAGCCAAAAGAAACCGTGGGAAATATCAGACCAACCTTCTCTCAGCCCCACATGGCCATGAGTGACTAGCGACTTGAGGCCTCCAGTAAATATGCCTATGTGATCCGAGGTCAGTAATCATGCGACCTTACATCGAGAATGCGCGACCGAAATCGTGCGATCCCATCGTGGAAAATCAAAGTGCGCACCATAAAATCCTGATCAAGGCCTCGAGCGTCCCCTGCTTGATCTGTTGGAGCACTACCTATGATCATCTGGTCCTGCCGTTATGGGTGGCCACTCAACTTGATGACGTTGGTTGTTGAGACGTTGATGATCAGGCGGAGCTCCGCCCTTGTCACTTTCTTGGAATTCGACAACACCTGCTGTTCGATCCCTGCCTACATTATCAATCGCGTAAGGCTGAAACTGGGCTAGAAGACTGCGGTCCAGCTTCTGCACTAGGACTCGGAACAGCTAGTGGATATATTTCACCTATAAAATCTCGAAAGTACGCACCGTGGACGCACCTCACCATTTCGTTGTCAACGTTCGGGTTCCGCCAACAAGTTTATCCATCAAGTGGCGTTTTTTTATCACAACGCCTGGTCCAAGGACAGCAATACTACCAGTACCATATCCGACACAGTCGAGATCAGGCCATACAAATATATAGAAGCGAGCACAATGAAGGAAAACAGCGCGACAGAGTAGTGAGGCGCTGGAGTAAATCACTATTGGTCGTCATCGATCTCGCCCGAAACCTCTCCGTCCTCATCCTCTCCGTCGTCAACATCAATAAAAACGCGGAGGTGAGGGGGGAAAGCTTCTGACGAAAGCGCAAAGGCTGCTCCCAAAGGATCCACATCTTTCAAGGTTAATACCTTGAGATTGTTACACATACGGAGTGCCAGGCATATACCCCCAAGCGTTTTCGCATCCACGCAATCCAGACAGAGCGCCTTCATGGCGCCAAGTCGCCCAAAGAATCCCTGAATCGATGCGCCATCCGCATGGATGCTCCGCAGTGAGAGCGTACGGAGAAGATGCAGCGGTGCCTTCCCCGAAACGTTGAGCTCCACGAGGTGGTCCAGCAACAGAGAACAGTCTTGACGTTCACCGAGCTGGATCCCGAAGGCGACATCCTCGATAGCGAGGGAGCGAAGGTTCGGCAGGACGAACAGGGATAAGAGGTGAATACCATATTCTACATCGACGAACCCGAACTCCAGCTCTTCCAGCCGCGGGAGATCGATCGATTGCTGCATCTCCTTTTCTTCCACGGCAAGATCCGTCTTAGGGCCCCATCCGAGTATGACAAGACGTTCCAGCATCGTGTTTGCATGCAGGATGTCGCGAAACTCTGCAAGAGTGGGCATGACATCGCGAGCGTGATACCTCAACTCGAGTTCTCGGAGGCCCGTGAGACCGGACCGCGTCCAATCGACGTGGACACCTGAAAGTGATACATGGCGGAGATGAGACAGACAGGCGCCACCCTGAAACCAGGCAACGGGAAGCGATAGGCTCTCAGGGCGGAATGTCTCGCCTTGCGCGGCAAAGTACTCGTTGCATCTTGACAACCTAATCGCTTGTAGAAGCGGTGCGGAGTCAACTGCCTCTGTGCATGAAAGGAACGTGAAGATGGGCGCCCAAGTATCCGTGAGGAGCTCGATGGAGCGCCAACGCGATGCATTCGGTACAAGGATGCGCAAGACGCCATCCATGGCGCTGCTGCCAAAAATGTGGGCGTCTTCATCCCAATCCCAGGACGGATCACGAAAGTCCATGTAGATATCGAGTGGGAGATCGCGAGAGCGAGTAATCCAAGTAATTGTACGGCCAAGTTGGCTCTTGGAGAGGGGCAACGAAAGAAAGATGGACGTCCATAGCGAAGGAATTGAAAGACAGGTTTTCCTCCATTGCCGGCATACGTGCGAGAGCGAAATCGACTGAGAGATAGGGTCGTGAGAGGAAACGTGTGCAAAACGGATGATGTTTGAAATAACCTCAACGGGGATCGGGCGCGCCGCGGGAGTACAATTCCAAGCATGCGCAGGACGCGTGCGAGATCGAACAACGTTCAGAGAGGAAATTTTGCTTTCTGGAATAGTTATGCCTTGGATTGACAACATCTGGAAAAGATCCAAACACGTAGATGAGTACACAACTGGATACGGATGAACGAAATGGAAATACCTCTCAATGTCGAATGGAGTTGGCAATGCGAATCGTCGAGGGTACCCGGAATGAGGAGAGAAAACACTGGGCTTATATATCGCGACATATATCGAACGCCCACATTGTCATTGCAAGGATACTCGGTCGGCTGGCGTAGAGGAAAGATGTACCAACAAAACGCCTCGAGCAAACCATCCAGGCCACCTCGTGTACTACACACGGCCGGGAAAGACGGGTAACCACTAGAACACAAGGTGATTTGTGGGCGTGAGTGGGTCCATCAGATTAATCCCAGATGAACGGCAAGCATTCCACTGGACCGGCACTGTCTGCCGCCGACCTCTATGAAAAGTGGGACCCTATGTTGAAGAAGCAACGGAGGACGCACTCTGCCGCGTAGCGAGTATGAAAGCATTCCAAGCTTTCAGACATGATGAGGGCTATGCATAATATCTGTTTATGAGAGGAGAGGTTGGTAAACCGGCGTAAACCCTACGACACAGATTGGCATGGCATTGTTTGTGGGCCACAATAAATTATAAGTCAGTTTGTAGACTCACCTCGCTCAAAAGTAGACTGGCTACCGGCCTAGTCAGTTTGCTGGTGCTCTGCATTTTGCAAATATGACGTTCGGTTTCAGCATGGCAAAATTGCGCCAAAAGCAAGGAGTTTTTCAATGCAGACCCAAGTGGCTGTGCAAAGAAAGATACCCTGTCACCGCGTGACCGTCTCTGTTGATGGTGTCTTCTTACCAGTACTGTGGTTGCATCAGACTTCGGACGCCGATTCGTAGATTGAAACCGATCACAGTACTTCTTCTCTCTCCTCGTCCAGTTTTCAGGCTGTTCTCACTTCAATTGCTTACCTCAGGAATATGTGAGACCAATTGAAGTCTCCACTGCATCTGTGGACTTTGATCTCACCGACGCATTCCACGCCGCGCAAAGGTGAATTTAATGTTTTGGGTTGCATTTCTAGTCGCCATACAGATCCTGGACGCGAGATTCCATAGCTGTTGTCCTTGAATATCATGACGACAGTTGTGGAATTGCCATTCAGGTCTTTCTTGCTCGCAGACGTCCCGACATTGCTCGTAGCTTTTACATGCTACTCCAGTGCTCCCACCAGCTCCCGGGGTAGTATTAGGTCCTACCTGCTGGTTTACGAAATATGGTTTTGGGGATATCAGGCAAGGTTGTGTAAACCTCCGCGTATGTCCTTCTTGCTTCCAAGTTGCCAGCCTACGTAAGCCAAGGCACGAGGCGTTCGTAGGGTATAGTCTATGCGTGAGAAGCGGAGTGGGCGCACCGCTCTTGCTCCTGCCCACTCCGCTTCCCCCAGCGTCCCGTACCGTCCCGCTT
>JBBPUG010001071.1:0-12432 GCA_038094535.1 Tubosaeta aff. alveolata | reverse complement strand
TGGTGGTGATGCTGCGCAGGTGAGCTAGCCTTACCGGTCTACTTGCCCGTTCCTTTGGGCTGTCGCCTTTTCAATTCCATAATCTATTCTGTTACCAGTGACCACGCACTGTGATGCTTCAATCACTCAGAGTTCGCATCTAGAGGACTTGAGTTTCAATCCAGCTGTCATCTCAGAAAGAAAGATCAGAAATCTGAGTCACTCTTTCCTTGTGCTAACTTTAGAAACCTGATGATCTAATGTGATACCCCTTTCTGGTATTCTCGAAAAAGGGGTCATTTTCTTGGACTTACGATGTCCGAAATTCTTACAAGGTCTAGTCTCATAGAGATCTTTGAAGTCCCATTCTCATGTGTATTCCCAGACAATCACTTTCTCTGCCTCAACAAATGAGGTTTTCCCTTGATCAATTTTTTTGTGCTCTATGTTCTACACTGCCAGTTTCTTCAAAATATGGCATCTGTGCAGTTGAGCATTGGATGCAACCCTATCCAAACATCAACTCCCCCAAGGAACTGACATTAATATTCACTGTTGTTCCATTGGATCCAAGAACAATTGTTCATGAACAGCAAGATCCACCTCACACCTATCACATCCAGCTTTGTCGCTACAAGGACAAGAATACCCACAGCCTTTGGGGTAATGCATTGGATGAGGTGACCATCCTTACCAAGCAGGATATGGACAGTCTAAGCAAAAGGGGTGGGACCTGCCTCACCACATCTTGGGGAATTCGTCATGACCGTCTCAACCTTTATGATGTTTTTGAAGGCATCTTCCTTCTATCACATTTCTTCCCACGCTTCAATGTCTTCACACGCCCTTGTGCATGGCTTGTCCGTGCAACTGCTGGCATGCTTTTAAAAGCCTATGAAGTGCATTTCACATGCATGGTTGACCACATGCACTTTCTCATTGATTTTGCAACATACTTTTCTGACCCCCCGGAAACAATTCTCTCATTCTGCCATGGCCGCCATGCTTTCCGGCTGGGATGTGCACCAGGACCCTATTGTGACACAGGCGATCCTGTTAAAACAATGCATAAAGCGTTTGTGATTTTAAGCATGATGTGATGCAAGCATGCTTAACTATTAGTCTTGAATTATGATGTATCAGTTCCGATGCATGAATAAAGCATTAGACAGCCATCACTGCACCTTGTGATGCATAACAACTAGTACATTCAATGAACCCGCTCAATTCCTAATTAAGACTGAGCCCGCCATCAGGGCGCGCCGCCATACGGATTTTGCCAGTTTATATTTTTAGGGTACCCTCCAGATCTAGATCGTACGGTGGGGTGCCGTACCTACCCGCTACGCTTTCCCCACTAGAATGTCCACTTCCCTGCGCTCCATCTTGACGAACTCACTGGATTGTGGCTGCTGGCTTTAGACCAACTTAGTTGTCATACACTACCTCACGTACCAAACCTGGCGATCTCTGTTTCACCGCCCAGGCCGCCGTAATTCGGGCCGATCGCGTGTCCCGACTGATCCGTCCTCCCTTGATTTGGTCTCGGTAACCCCAGATCGTCCCCGTCGAATTCACTACCCCACGTACCCAACCTGGTGATCTCTGTTTCACTGCCCAGGCCGCCATAATTCGGGCCGATCGCGTGTTCCGTCTGATCTGTCCTCCCTTGATTTGGTCTCCGCAACCCCCAGATCGTCCCCGTCGATTTTGAACTGAAGTCGTCCTTGTTTGCTGTGCACAAATCAGGGTGATCCGCGCTCCCCCAACTTGTAGTCCTTTCTTTGCACTGCCATGCTGTGAGAAGCTACACATATCATTGATGCATCAGAACCTTTCATGCAAGTCGTTGGTACGTACGATTGATGCATGATCAAGGCCCGCATGATTAATGCATCAGAAACTTTCATGCAAGTCGTTGGTACGTACGATTGATGCATGATTGAGGCTCGCATGATTAATGCATCAGAACCTTTCATGCAAGTCATTTGGTACGCATGATTGATGCATGACTTGTACATTAATGCATCAGTATCATTCGTGCGATTGTAAATTTATGTGAATAATGCATTAGTACCTTTCCTTTTGTGCGAACGCATCGGTAGGTTCGTCCTGTATGGTTGATGCATCATCCCGCCCAAACGGCCTTAAACGTTGAACGTTGAATCATCACGTGCGCACACACGTATCTCACATTACTCAATAGCAATATGCATTGAGCGACCTAATGCGCCACCAAGGTGCTTCACCCACAATCATGACATGACGTGTGTCTACTTTGTCTTTGTCCTCCTTGTTTCCGGGTTAGAGTAAGTTCGCCATCTTTGCTAACGACTCACTTTGTTGTCCCACCGCCATTGTTTTCAACTGTTCGTTTAGCTCCGGTCCCTTGGTCGTTTGACTCGCTCTGCTTCTGGGCCACTTTCTTTGCCCTATTATCTGCCAAACTTACGTCGTTCGTGCCGATAGCATTTGCAATATCGTTGCGGCGCGACTTTTTTGGGATTCGTTTGGATCGGGGTTCTTCAACAGGAGTGGGGGTCTGCGAAGGTTTCGCGGCTTTTGAAGTGAGTTTCTTTGATGTCTTCTGCGTCGGCATCAACCTCTCAGTCACCCCTGCCTGCGACTTCGAGATAGGTTGCTGTCCAATGGATCCCTGGGGCTGGCCTAACGCCGTGATCGGAGGGCAGGGTGGTTTCGGCACTGGCTTTCTAGCCTTCTTTGGAGGAGGGCGTGCTTTCTTTGCGGACGGGCTTGGCTGCGGGTCTGACTCCGCCTCCACGTCTGGCGCTCTCTCTGGCGCTCTCTCTGGCATGGGGAGAGTGGGAAGGGATGTAGTCGTAGACCGAACGGCGGACATAGGCAAGTTCATTGTGCTGAAATCAATACCGCTGAAGTCCCACGTATCGTCCAACATGCTGGAAAATGTGAATTCGGGTACCAGTCCGCCGCCAGGAGCAGAGCCTGATGGGGTGCCGTAACTGAAGGGGGGCGGCACGGTAAGTCCATCCCCAAATGACGGTGGCAGCAAGCCATGTGTAGTGGCGGTCGTGTTCATAGGGAGAGAAGGGGGGACGGCATCGAAAGACATGCCAAAGTCTCCAAAGCCTCCGTTCATGGCATCCATGCCGAAATCGAGACCCATTTGCATACCGCCGGCTTGTGGCTATTCGTTACGAGAATGAGATGCAATCTGGCACTGATGCATCATACACACCTGAAGACCCATTAATGATGCATCATCAGTGGGAAGTGCACCGTCGGGCGTCAAGTCGTTCGCAGAGGGCATTGATGCATCAGCGGCCTGTCAACGAAAGGTTAAAAAGAGAAGGCAGTGAATCGAGCATCGACTCACCGTGTGATCACCTTCGTCCCCACTTCCCGCTTCGCTCATCTCATACCCTTCACCTCCTCCCATTCCCTCATCAAAATCAGATTCCGGGCAGCCGTCACCGCCCTCAGTATCTTCTTCGGGCACTTGGTCTGTGTCCAAATTGTCGTCCATGCCGCTGGTACTGAATCCTGTGTCGTCTGAAATTCCAAGCGCAGCCAGTCCGTCAAAATCGGACTCGAGGTCATTGTCGCCGAGTGCTTTGAGGCCGCGTCTATTGTGGGCTGATGAAAAGCGACGGTAAGCGTTGTGAGCTCTGTCTGATATGAACTAGCTCACGGAATAAACGTTCAGCGAATTCTTGAAACGCCTCTAAGATCGTGTTCTCTTCTTCCGGAAAAAGGGCGGCGAATGAGCACCCCTCGGTCGTCTCGTCGGGATGGTACCTATATCGAATGAGGTGAGGTTCACGAAGTACCAAACAAAATACTCACGATAAAGATGTTATTTCCCAGTTCTTTGACGGATTTGGTCCCGCGCAGATAAAAGAAACGGTCCACCCAGTCTGCTCTTTGAGGATCTCGGCCACACGGGCGAGCGCAGCAGGCAGATCTTCGATTGCTCTGAATTCCATTGGTGAGTCAAATTACACAAGAAATAACCGCTGGACGTACCGTTGAATTGCGTCCGCATCCAGATTTTCGTTGTCGTCACAGTCAATGGTATCACCTTTCATCGCTTTCTGCATCTCGTACATGTCCAGTACCTTTTTTTTCACAGACTCCGACTCGCCCTCCAGAAGGCGTTTTGCGTGTTCACGAGAAGCCGTCAGGACGTCTCCACCAGACTTGATTCTGCCAGCTGCTTTGTCAGCGTCGACAAGGGGTTTGATGCGTTCCTTGTAGTAGAGTTGCCGGTACAACTCTACCTCACTGTAGATACGTCCGTTTTTTGCTGCCATGGCCCGGTCGAATACAGTTTTGGTTTTTTTGCTGAGTCGATTCTTGCGTGACTTGCCGACCCTCCAGCGGAACCAAGTCTGCAGTCGCTTGACTGAAGTTAACACATTAGTAGGTCAATGTAAGAAAACGACCCACCTTTCTTCGTTCACGGAGTGCTTTCCCATGCTCGACGTTTTGGGCAAACGTTAAAGGCCCAACAAGCCCAGGGAACTTGGTCGCCCTCTCTGGCCATAGGTCAAACCAGCCGGCGTATAGTCCTGGCCAGAAGTGATGATAGTCTTTATTTGTCGTATGTGATTGATATTCCGGTAGCTGACCGTTTAAAAAATCCAACTGTTCCGCTGACGTCCATGTGATTGGCGCCATGTCTCAGTGGATCAGAGAGGTAGAGAAAAATTTCAGGCTTACACTGACATATAACCGGTAGCCTTGCAACGCAAGTGCTAGCTCTGGTGGACATGCAATGGACTAATTGAGAGGCACCTGGGCACGTTTCTTGAGCAGCCGCAGCCACAGCAACCTCTGTGGAGTCAAATGGTTCTTACCTCAAATGGCAATCCAATGGCGTTCCTGATCTCAGTGATCATATTTGGAAATATTAGAATTAGATCAAGCTTACCGAGGTTAATTAGCTAGGGGACTCGAGAAACACAACAATCCTTCATGATGAGTGTGAGCGATACTTGTAGCCGATATGTCAGTGAGCACTACGTAGGTACAGGTAGGTATAGTTATGTGAAAGTTGCCTCAGAGCACACTATCAGATAACAACACGAAATGAACCATTGCAATCAAAGTTACGCAGCACGAACGTGAAAATGAATGGATCGAGGCGCACAACTAACGACATCTACATGTAATTACATGTCTCAAGTATCGAAAAAATACTGCATTATGCAGGGAAATACATGTGGATTATCAGTACACACTCTAATCCACCTAATCTGAACAACACCGTATGATATGATGAAAACATTGCATAACTCTCAGATAACTCTCACAAAGAAGGATGCAGTCTTCACGTGATTCTATTGACATTCGTTCGTAGTACCCTCCTACTCACGTACCATGGGTCGACCCAGGCTTTACCACACAGAAGAAGAAAGGCTTTCTGCAAAGCGGTTGTCCAGCAAAACGTACTATGAGAGGTGCGTGTACTCCTACTAGTCGGTATGTTCTAACCTCAAAAGCACAGAAACCGCAAACGAATCAGCCTGAAAAATAAGGCGAAATACCGTGAAAAGAAACGGTTAATACCAAATGCTTCTAGGTATGTACTAAGTACTCTACAGGCTTTCGCATGGAACTGACCAACTCAGATTGCCACCGCCAGCGTCAACCAAAAACTATACACATGGGCCGTCAAACGCTTCCAGGTATGTACTACTATCCTATAGGCTTTCACACAACACTTATGACCAGCTCAGATCTCCACCGGCGACTACGGATGAACTAGAGGAACAGTTAGCATTGATTTTCGGTCACTCGCTTGCTGTTTTTTTGGATCACGCCATCGAAGACATCTCAAACTCTGCCTCGCCTAATGCAAGTATCCGATCGCTTGAAGACAACCTTCACAGAGTGCAGGAGATGAGGAAGCGAGTCCGGGCTCGCCACGATGAGATCTTGCAGGCAGATGGTGCCTGCGTAAAATTGCGCAAGGTACAAGTGGTCCTCACTCGTCTCAAGGACGTTGTATTCGCATTGGAGGAAGTCGTGCTACATGCAGACGTTGATTTAGAGGGCACATTGCAGCGACATAGAACGGGGGAGTTTTTCTATCAGACTAGTATTTAGCCCGTCTGCGACAAAAACAATTCGACTGCGACAATGCAGAAACAAATCACTTGAGAACGGTTGGGGTATGGTGAGGTACTACGTGGCTATTCTTTCTCTACGACCTTCGCCACACCATTGTCAATCGCTTTCAGCATCCTGACGATGCCTTCACGTAGCGTCGCGACCCTATAATACGCAGCTCCACTGACATACACCACGGCGGAAGACGCTACACCCCTGATATCAAGATTCAGTCGTGATACTAACTGAGGACGGGGGACTCACCAATCATCCACGATACCAACACGGTAACCCTTGGTGATGACGTAAAATGGCCCATCGGACCGCTCTCTTGGAACTTCGAAATCGAAGCCTTTGTACGTCTTCATAAAGCGTGCCTGACCTTCAATCTCCACCTTCGTAACAGGCAAGTTCGGAAGAGTGGTCGGTGCAACAGCAGCAGGGACTGCTGGAAGCTTAGTTGTCACAGCAGGCAGTGTACACCCAGCAGCAGCAGTGGGCGCGGCCACTGTGGCACTATCACCAGGAGTCGCGGGACCATCTCCGGTGATGTTCAAGGACAGGATGACCTTGGATGCATCAGACGGCGTGAGAGATAGTCCCCTCAACTGCTGAAGAATGGTGTCTATATTCCCATTGTAAGCGACAACACCTTGGCTAGGGTAGATACTTACCAAGTTCAAGCTGCGTCATGTTGATGCGGTTGCTGGGTGCGGGTTTCGTGATCGCTTGTTTGATGGTTGCACTTTATATGCTACGGCCAGCACTCGACATCTGTCACGTCGTTGTGGGACTCAGGGGTGACCAATGACTTCCTGTGAATCTATAGTAATGCAAATCAAGATTTCAGTTTGCATAGTTTATTGGGGTGCCATTTTTGGAGAGTGAATCTGTGACGCATCCATGCTTCAACACACGTGTACGCATTCTTTGGAGAAAATATACCTCACCCAAACATTTATGACTGGAAACCCTGAGTCGTCGAGTGGATCCTAGGTGGTAGAGCGGTTGTAATAATGATTCGCACTGTGGAACAACACGCACATGCGGCTGAGACCTCTAGAAGATGTTCCCTCGGCGATACGGCGGCATGCGGTAATCGTTCGTGTGTCAGAAAACAGTCATTAGAACACCAACCAGAACGAATGTGGCGACACCATCGGACAACACGCGATGTGCAGTAGTCACGATGCATACGCAGGGCAGGTCAAGATACATAAGGAATTATTCCAAGGGGACCACTACAGCATTCTCGCCCCTTCACTTTGTCACCGCATGCCCTCGGCCGTTGAACCCCGTACTGTTGATGTGTTCCTTCCACGGGACATGTTGCTTGAGACGCTCACGATGACTTTTGCTTACGATACTCATGGTCCGGTGGTGTGCCCTACGATTCACTTACGTGTCCTGCGAACTCATGTAGCCCCAGACATTCCAGATCAAGATCAAGGATGGTCCACGTCACACCAGACAGAGATCGTCTTCAGACTCCGATGATGATCTCTACGGACCGCCACCGAATCGTCAACGTCGACGTGACATTCTCAAACTTGAGGTTCGTACTAATGTCTACAATCTACTTGACCTCAGACTGACGCTCGGAACAATAGGATCTTCCAGAGCCAACCACAAAATCATTGCGATCGGTTCCGTTGTCTGGATATAAGCCTGGGTGCACACGGCCGAAACGCCAGAGGAAGTAGTTAGGGAATGATCACAAATCGTAAATCGTATCTTGTATTTTGCACCTCTATTATTATCCATCAAAACCAAATGGTGCAGAGCAGATTGATGCGAAATGTGACACAAATATCTATTTATCAGTGGATGTGTCATATGCTACATGTTCCGTGCTTCCAATTTCCTACCTGCTAGAGTGTCGAGACTAGAGCGAAGACAGCATCCAATTGGTGTATAACGCTGCATTCAAAATGGAACAGCCCGCTTCCAATGCGGAAACAGAGACTCTGGACGATGCTGCACAAACCCTTGGAGAACTGATGAACCGCAAACTTGTGCAGAAAAGGAAGCGTAGGCAAAAACCCACTACGCTTTTGTCACGTGACTCCTTATCGATCAACAAACGACGGAACCATACTACGTACGAGATACATCGTGATGGCTCACTATCGGACACCAGCAAATTCATTGCTCGGAGAGGCTTACCAGAAATTCCAGCGCATGCCTCTGTTTTTGAAGCAATCGAACCCGATTTCGCCTCTGAAAGCTTGGACGTGCCGGTTCCTGAAGAGAGACCTGCTGGTGGAGCTTTCTGCAGGCTGGCGGCTAGCGTACGTTTCCATGTCTCTTCCTGGACTTGTTTAACTTTGAGTTCAGTCCAATCCTTTGCTCGCTTGGTTGGACGACCGAGACACCTTTCTTCAAGAAATGTTACGGCTTGAAGGAAGAGGAATGTCCGCCGATTCGTCATGTCCTTCGTGCGGTGCGGTAGAACCTCGTTTCATGTGCACAGATTGTTTCGGGCAAGTCCTCTGCTGCGCAAAATGTATACTTGCTGGGCATGTTTTGAATCCCTTACATACCGTCAAGGTACGTTTGCCCTAGGCTATTGAAAATGCTGCTGATGAGTTGTACAGGTTTGGAATGGCGATTTCTTTGACCCCATATCATTGAAGTCATTGGGGCTCCGTGTGCAACTCGGCCATCCACCCGGACAGCCATGTTACAACCCTGAGCGATGCTTTGACGACACCTTCATTGTCATCGATACCACCGGAATCCATACCATCTCTCTCGACTTTTGTGGTTGCGAACAAGCGGCAGACCATTTCCAGCAGATCCTTCGCTTTGCGTGGTTCCCAGCAACCACCTCACGACCACGGACAGCTGCGACCTTTCGTGTGCTCAAGCTCTTTCATATCCTTTCACTGGAGTCAAAGATATCAGCATACGAGTTCTATAGTTCGCTATGCAAACTCGTAGATAATACGGGTCTTACTGACCTCAAGGTACGGTAAATTTCCTCTGGTCTGCGCTTTACTGATGCCCTCAGAATCGATATGAGACTTTCCTTCGTATAGCCAGAGAATGGCGACATTTGAAGATGCTCAAGCGCGCCGGCCGAGCATACCACTCTGGCGTAGCAGGAACACGCGAGGGACAATGTGCGGTCTTATGCCCCGCTTGTCCCCACCCTGGAAAGAACCTTCCACTTGATCTTAATAACGTTGGCAATGACAAGCGGTAGGCATTTGTTTGGATTCTGTGATTGGTAGTCTAATATGTCTTAGGTGGCTATACGCGCAGTTTATCGCCATTGATGCAAACTTCCGTCTGAAACGAAAGAAGGTTTCAAACGATAACGTCGACCCAAGCCTCAGTAAAGGATGGGCATACTTCGTGGAGGAGACTGCGTACAAAGAGCACTTATCTAGCAAGACAAACATCGTACAAGAGGTATGGTTGTCATCTACCGATGCCTCTCACTGAAATCGGCGATAGAAAAGTACCTGTTCGAGCCACGCGGCGGTTAACAGAGCCGATACGCTGGTAAATCATGGGCTCGCGGCGACAGGCATTGGTGCTATTGATTGCGCCCGCCACAACATGAAGTTACCTTCTGGCGTCGGCGATTTGCAAAAAGGAGAAAAGTACGACCGATGTCTTGCTAATCACCCATTGCTAACGATGCTCTCCCAGGTACAGCAACATGGATTACCTATTCTTCTCAGCTTTGCGTCACAATAACGCAGTAGTCCTTAACGTTTCGTATGATGTAGCGTGCCAGTGGTCGAAGCACCTCTGGAACCGCATGGAGTCTCTCCCAGAGTCCCTTCAGCTTGGCATCAAGGACAAGCACTTTACGTTCTTGGTTCCGAAGTTCCACCTCCCTGCCCACATACAAGCATGCCAGACTACGTTCTCGTTTAACTTTACACCCGGTGTTGGGCGAACCGATGGAGAAGCCCCGGAGAGAGGTTGGGCCAATTTCAACCTAGCCGCCTCCAGTACAAAGGAAATGGGTCCCGGTTCAAGGCATGACACCCTCGATGACCACTTTGGTCATTGGAACTGGAAGAAGGTGGTTGGTCTCCGTGTGTACCACCTCATAGGCAGAGTATGACACAGCCTGACTCTGTACAGGTGCCAGCTTGCTGGAAAAGCTGAAGGGTGCTATTCCAAAACGCGTCGAACTCCAGGACGCGCTTAAGGAACTTGAGCAAAGTATCGCCCACAACCACGCGGGCGAATTGGAAGAGTGGAAGGTACTACTCGCCGAATGGGAAAATGACCATACAAAACTCAATCCGTATGAACGCAAGGGTGAAAGTAAGTTGTCTCCCGAGTGATCAGAGCATTCGCTGACAGACGATATTAATTCGTAGCCTTGACGATGGCGGCGGTACGGCTGGAGCTTGCAAAAGAGGACTCAGACGATATGCTCCATGGACGTGTGGCACCCATCTATCAGGATTGCACGATAGGTGTGCTGATTAGCACCGGGCTCGAGTTAGAAGAACTACAGTGAGCGCATTGACTATTAGATGTTCAGTAACTAATATGGCACTCAATAGACGTCGCCTCAGATATGAAAAGGCAGGAACAGGGATCCACTCAACTGACAACCAGGAGGCCCGGTTAATGGAACGTGGCAACATGCTTCAGCGGCGGATTGATACCTGGGTCAAGCTACAACACTCGTTCATGCCCTCTATTGCCGTAAGGCGTGCTACACAATCGGATACAGACTCTACGATATCTGCTGAGTCCTTCAACCTCTTAGTCCCATCTACAGTCGCTGGAACTATTTCCCTTGAGGAAAAGACGCTGCGCATTGAATGGAGACTGCGTCTGGCTCAAGCCTCTGATGCCCTCAACTCTCTCAGGTCAAATTTGCGTGCAAGAAGTTACCTCTTGAAGTTTAAAGATCGCAATCTTCGTGGACAAGGAGCAAATACTCGTGCTCGAAACTCTGTAAAATTAATCCAGGATCGCATTGACGCCGCCGCGGACAGGTATGGCATGGCTCATAGAGCGCTCCAAAGGCTGGCTCCCCACCTGAATGAGACAGGTTGGAACGCCATCTATCGTCCACTGCAGCAGAATGATATTCGGGGAATGTCAGATATACTGTGGGGCGAGACGGAAGGCACACGAAAGCTGTCATGGATATGGAGTTCACACGGATCTGCAGATGACAGTACGCAGGGGGCTGGGGCACTGGAAGGTCAGTCAGGTTCGTCTGATATACAAGACCTTTATACTTACGCCCCATAGATCTTCGTATTGAGTGGTGCAAGGCAAGAGCACGCGCATGTCGCTGGTCCGAGGAGGTAGCTCTACTTGTTGAGGAGATGAGACGAACAGTGCTATTCTTCGAGTGGGACGCTAGGTGTTGGGAAACGAGGAGCACTGAGGTCTCCTCCGGTGATCCAGCACTCCTGGAAGGACTTCGTGCATATTCACAACGACAGGCTACCCTTCGAAACGCCCTGGCAGAAAGCTGCCGTATATCATGGGCAGACACTATAAAATTGTGTTCGTACTAGTTTGTACCATCTACATTCAAGCGTACTTCCATCACCGTGTGAGAAACTAGGAAGAAAATATAAGATTGATGCGCTTGATGCGCAATCACTTCCAATTGTAGACACCAAGAGGCTTCGATACGATGCATAAGGGAGAATGCATCGTTTTATGCATCATGGTGCATGATTGAAGCATCAACGTGCATAGGGACAATGACTTCAGCGGTTATGCATCACACGTTGTTAAGACTCTAGTACAAAATGCATCAATATCGCTGGGACAGGTGTGTGACAATGTTCTCCAAGTGTTCAAGTGGTGGAATAAACCTTGGGAGATAAGAGATTGATGGAGAGGGATCTTATCTTGATTCTGTCTTCTACCTGAACTTCTGGATGTACAGTATTCAAGTGCAACACAGATCCTGTGCTCTTGTTGTCCTCGTTGTCATAGTGGGAGTCGGTCACCTGCACCATTCAGCCCTCGCCCTTGTCGACGACGGTGGTGGTTGATTGCCTTCATCGTCATTGTTCCGTGGCAGTGGGCAGTTGCATGGGGTTGCGCCGCCCTTGCCCTCAACGTCGTCGTCGTCGTCATTCATGGGCACGCCTTGCCAATTTTGAGATGCCGAACCCACGCCGAGGACCTGTATGCTGGCGTGCACGGGATCTCGGGGAGATGACTGCGAGGCGCTAAACGCGATTTGAGGACTGGAAGTGGTGAAGAGTGGCGAGGATCGAGCGTATGACGAGCTGCAGGCCTGGTTGTCCACAGACTTGCCTCGAAGATCATTCGCGTCTCCTGACCTTCGCATAAAGTACTACACTGCGGGTGTGCGGTGAGGAGGCAGGGGAGGACCTGGCTGAGTGAGGG
>JBBPUG010001070.1:0-12444 GCA_038094535.1 Tubosaeta aff. alveolata | reverse complement strand
GTCATACATTATACAATTCACTGTATAATCCCATTTTCCCTGCATCCCATGACGGGAGCCACTCGAAATCCATACAGTATGAGAATTATACACTATTACTGTATACATTATGACCAAGTCAACTGTAAATCCAATGATAGCCAGAGGCAGGATGAAAAAATCAATGCACCCAGCTGCTTGTTGGATTACGGAAACCGGGTACAACGCGGCTAGGTTGTGGAGGATACAATCCTGGCGTGGCTGAGTATATGCGCACAGGGAAAAACCATTGTTCTCGAACCTCCCAGCATCTTGCAAGGCAACTCCAGAGAACTTGGCATAGCCAGATTCCGTCCAACAGGCTGTCGACTGACAGGTTTGAATATCTTGTAATTTTCTGTTACTGTGTCAGTTGCGAGAAGCTAGTCGTCTGGGGAGACTGCGATTTACTATCCTCACTATTAACCAAGAGGTGATTGAACCAGAGGAGAACATGATGTGTGGCCATGACTCCTCAATCATTGCCAGCAAGTAAGAATCCCTGTCCCTTAGCAACACATTCCATTGAAAGCAATTTCATCTACTACTTCTCATGCAAGGCACACGGCAATCGATAAGATAAGCCTCAAAGGTTTAACCGGTCAAAGCTTCTTGCACCGCCCGTAGAAACCAACAAACGGCGCCACCCATGAAATGGATCACCTCTAGCCGGGAACTGCCACCTCCGAAGCGTGAGAATTGTATCTTATCCTTTCAAATCACTTCTTGCAAACGATTCGGAAAGAAGGATCAAACTAGCCGCAAAGGTTCAATGGTATTTGGTGTTTCAACAGTGCCATTGCCTCCCTGCTTCTGGTCATAAAAGTACATCTGTTCTCCGGCTAACAAGCTTGGACACGCGCCATAATACTGACTGGCGGAGGTAGAACTTCGCTACTAGAAGGGCTGGTATTCATCAGGTTAAACAGTCAACCATCGAACCACGGCATCTTGCGAGGACCAAATCTACTGTACGCGGACATATTTCTATGTCCTGGTCTAAGTACGTCAGTGAAGGGTGGGTTGATTCTATTCTCCCTGACGCTGGACATGAACATCAATTGTCCACAGCTTTGAATAACACATATGTATCTCATTGTAGGCAGAGCGCGGGCGATTACTGTTCGTATTCATGGCCACTGACCAAGTTGTCACAGTCCTCACTTTATTTTTTGCTGGAGATAAGTATCGGTGCTTCTATCACATGCCTAATGTGCCTGGCTTCTCGCATGGAACTCTGATGCATGGCTTGGTGAACAACTTCTCATTCTGTGGGCTGGTGATTTTCTATTTCCGTCTCCTTCCTTGAACGAACACGTAAAATTTGGAGAGCGTTGTGAATTCGGCGTCAACCCAGTATATTCAGCACTAACTCTCGATGGCCGCGGTACGGGACGAGGTCTATGTGTTCCCAATGGTGGCATTGAACGAGGTTCCAAGCATGGGTTATATCACTTAATCCCCATTGACACAAAATTAGAGTTTATATCACTGACACGGTGTTTTAGTGCGCCTTCAGAGGGTGAGCTTCCTGTAGTCCATAAGTTCATGATGAGTTTTTTGACTGACCCGCCTGCCAGTGGTTAGTGTTTCGGCGGTCATGGTCCAGACAACTTGTCTAACTCACTATCGACTCTGATTCTGCGCCCATTGCCACCCTGGTATCAATCACCAAGGCGATCCAGAGCTTGTTGTTAAAGGCTGCAACTAAACAGTATAGCTAGCCCACCTGGCTAGCATCTGGCGGTCTTCGCACCACACAATCTGCGCCGCTATGCAAACCACAGAACACCCAAAGGTGATTGATTGATGGGTCAGCCCGAACCTTCACGAATGTTACGTTACATTCGTGTTCTTCTGTGATTTGGAGGTGTGTGGCGTTACTGGTTCTCTTTGGGATGGCGCATCTTAGAATTTTATTCCTTCCGTAGTCCCATTAAGTGTGAAGGTGTACCCACGGACGGGGAGGTATAACTTGTACCCAGATGCGCCTTTCACCTCTCCATTCCATTTCTTCTACCCCAACTTCACGTCCACCATAGTTCCAAAGTACTGAAGCATGGCTACTCCGCAAACGTTCTTCGACTATATCAGTAATTCTGCACATCAAGACGATTTTATCCAGCGCCTCATCACGGCCGTGGGATTCAAGAGGTGATGACATTGGCCCTTGTCGCGCTGATTTCACTTATGCTGACCATTATCAGTGTAAGCGCCGATAAGCCAACCGGAAGTGTGGTTCGGCCTATGGGCGAATGGCTGGAGGGCAAACTCAAGGAACTCGGTGTCGAGACGAAACTCGTTGAGATTTCAGAGGACCCCAACGAGCTCCCACCACTCGTTGTAGGACGCCTTGGTGAAGACTCCAACCGCAGAACTGTGTTCGTTTATGGGCATTACGATGTTCAACCTGTACGGTTTTATTAACACATTCGTTGGGTTTGTACTCAATAAGATCACAGGCCGACAAAGCTGGTTGGGCACGCAGAAACCCAGATTCACCTTGTCCGTTTGACCTCACGCGCCTTCAAAATCCGGATAGGCTTGTGGGCCGTGGATCAACGGACGACAAAGGTCCTGTCACAGGATGGCTGAACGTCCTTGAAACTCACAAGAAACTTGATCTTCCATTACCTGTGAACCTCATCTTTTTGTTCGAAGGTACGGAAGAGCAAGCGGGTGCTGGTGTCGAAGAGTGGATCACGGCAGAGGCGAATGGATGCCTCAAAGATGTTGATTATGTTTGCATCGTGAGTATTTGCGCAGTGGGCTGGGGTTCGTGATATCCAATTTTTCAATACTGCGAACAGACGGACAATTACTGGCTCACGACTCGTGCCCCTTCGCTTTGCTATGGACTCCGAGGCGTTGCCGTCTTCACTGTCAAAGTCACTGGTGCGCTTGACGACCTCCACTCCGGCATATACGGGCGCATGGTCCATGAACCCCTGGCTGATTTAATCAAGCTATTCGGCAAACTCGTAGACACAAACGGCGTGATCACCATCCCTGGTGTGGAGCAAACGCCGACCGCTGATGAGATGTCAGTTCCCCTTCATCTTGACACAGAGCAGGTGTTAACGAATTTTTACAGAGAAGAGGCTAGGAAGATCGGTTACACACTCCAGGATCTTAGGACGGATCTACAAGGTTCCGATGTAACACTATCCTATGCCTCTGCGTTCGATGGAATCGACTGACACCCCGCTAGGTCGAATTGAGTGAAGACGGGACCCAACTATTGCTCGGACGAACCCGTTATCCTTCTCTCTCTATCCACAATATCACGGGAGGGCGCGACGGAACGATTATTCCTCATGAAGTGACTGGGATGTTTAGTATCCGGTGCGGTAACATCCATTTCAGATTGAGACGCCTTTGATCTCACACTTTTTTTGATGACCACGCGACACCGACTCCATTTTCATGGTGTCCAACAGTCTTGTGAAACCGCAGGACCCTGACACAATCAAAAACGCTGTTGTGGACTACCTCACTGCCGAGTTCGCCAAGCTTAATACGAAGAACACCCTCTATGTGGACCCGGATGTCCCCAGGGCTCCTGCTTGGGTGGGAAACAAGACGGATGCCAATTACAACGCCGCAAATGCCGCCATTCAGGTTTGTGCTTTGTACCCGAGGGACTTTGCCATTGATGACAATCTACTCCAGGAGGTTTATCAGGACTACCAGGGTTTCACTAAGGATGACCTCAAGTGTCCACTCGAGGGGGGGACCATTCCCCTTGTGCAGCATATCGAAGATACACTGAAGAAAACGGTGGTGTTGTTGCCTATGGGTAAATCGAATGACGGTGCTCAGTAAGTTATAATATTACGTCAACGGGATGACTGCTCGTGCTACCTCCTTCTCCAGTTCCTTGAGCGAGAAATTAGACGTCGAGAATTATATCTTGGGGGTAAGCCATATTAGTTACCATTTGCAAATCCTTTGTTACTGAGTATCGTTTTGTGACCTACCAGACGAAATTATATGGGGCATACCTCTACAAGATTGCAATATTACGCTCTTGACATGGTCGAAGAACTCCGGGTTTGCCAGTAGTAGTGTACATTGACTCTCATCATTCGTGTAACGGCGCAGGCTCGATCATTCATATGTCCACTTGACGTGCTTGATCCGTTCAATGGTGGTTGATGTGTTTGGAGTTAAACCAGTGCGCCCGTCAAAGGGCGGGCCGACGTTACTGATCCACGGAAACTGCCGACCATTTGTGATCACGTACACCTGTCCCCGCTGGAAGGTTCATCGGTCAAATTGGATGAAGACGCCATCTTCATTTACACTTGACGACACCGCGACGATGGTCATCGGTAGCATACTAGGGTGTGATAGCCTAACGTCAGTAAAGTCGCTCTGGTCAATCATAGAAAAGTCTCAGGATGTCATCCAGATGAGTCGTCATCATATTTGACTCTCGCACTCTTGGTTGCACTCTGGTAGGGCCCCCTCCCAAACCTGTAAAATGCTCGATGATCAATATCTAAAATGGACACTTGCTCCACGGGCCCGCCGCACGCTGGTGTCGAACCTTTTCACCTTTAAAGTCAACATGAAGCGGTCCCGTGGGTTCTACACGATGTTGGCAGATAACACACTCTTTCACAACACACGACGGGAGCCCACGAGAATGCCGGATGTCATTTACCGGGACTGTGGCTCGTCCGAAATCATTTGAATGGTTTCAGATACGGTATGATATTCATGGGGAACATCTTATTACCACGTCCACTCAGGCAGCAACTACACCCTACGGTAGTCTCGGAAAGTTCGCTTCACAAGACTCTGGAAATCTCGCCTTCAGAGGCAGTCGGCGAGCTTATCTATCGACGCGTTGCCTCCCTACTGGCATCAGGCTGGGTGGCACTGCCGAACAAGGAGCAGCAAGCCCTGAAGGCGGGAATGATTTATTGCCATAAGTTTGCACGTTGTCAAAACTTGCTGATGGGCCGCCAAACGGCAAGCGATCTCAGACTCTCACTCAGATCACTCGAGCACTCTTTCATATGCCTCGTTATAGTCAAAAACAACGCAAAGCGGTGTGGAGTCGGCTGTCTGATCGTCACAGCCTTGCAAGCACTTTTGCGCCCGGAAGCATAATAATTGACCGGCGCCATCATCACGGTACATGCGCTCATTGTCAACTCATTATCACCACTCTGTAAACAAGCCACTGAACTTGATACTTGGTCGCGGGTGCGGGTGCGGGCAGACTTTTGGGGTGTGCAAGTCGCCACTGATACCGATAGGTCGTCGAGTATCGCCCATCATGAGGCATTCACGCATGGTTCGTTGTCATGCTCACGCTATCCTCCTTGCCCCACGTAAGTGCCTGTGAATGACGTACAAGGTTGGTCTATAAATTCTTGTCGCCATTTTTTTCCGTCCAAGAAAAAAAGACACCCTCATACATTCGGGCCACCTGCCATGCTGTTCAACAAGCTTGCTCTCACACTTTTCGGAATGGTGGCCATCGTAGTTGCACTCCCCGTAGAGAAGCGAGCAGA
Source organism: Tubosaeta aff. alveolata (assembly GCA_038094535.1). Taxonomy (NCBI): domain Eukaryota; kingdom Fungi; phylum Basidiomycota; class Agaricomycetes; order Boletales; family Boletaceae; genus Tubosaeta; species Tubosaeta aff. alveolata. Next base: position 6,898 of record JBBPUG010001070.1, on the reverse strand, counting down.
ATCTGGCGTGGACCTGGCCGCGCGTGCACCCCACGCCCGCCCTCAATATGGTTGGGGTTCAGGGGATGGGAATGGGGGTTGTTCCAGTGAGTGAGTTGTGGTTCATTAAACAAGTGCATGACACGTGAACGCTCATGTTCGCTTTCAGTGGCAACCAGAACATCGACTATGCTTGTGATTAAAACAGTGGGATGCCAAAAAAACACCCACAATACAGGCGCCCTTCTCTTTCTCCCCTTCCTCTATTTATGTTGTGGAGAATGCCACAGCGTGACTCGATGGACGTTAGCCCCCAAGGACAAGGACTGTTGTTACATACTTGAGAACTCAAGTGATTCGTTCGTTACATTTGTTCGTATTATAAACTGGGTGGTTGAAGGCTACGTATATAATTTAGCTGTAAGAAACCCTTCCGTAGATCTAGAAGCTACACGATACGAGAACGTCAAAGGTAACCTGGTTCCTACATATCAGCGGAAATCAAGAAATAATGTGGCAAGTAAAAAGTAAGAACAAATCAAGACAAAGGAAAAAACCTAGATCATCGCCGAAATCATTGATGGGGCAGTTGAGCCATGCCTCTGATGCTCCCAAAGCTTGTCCTTGGCCCGAATTTCAATGTTTTCAAACGGCGCGCTCTGAGACAGCTTGACGCAGTCCCGCGTCCCGAGCACAAGCAATTCGAAAAAGAAGGCCGACGCCGCGCGTCTAGATGCCTTGTGGGATACCTGAGCAAAGCTGATCATCTTTTCTTGCTCCTCGTCGTCGGGTTGCAGTTCCCTGCGGACAATCCCGAGGGCTTTCACGGTGTTTCTGCTGTAACCCTTGCCATCGCCTTCGGTGGCCGACTCTTGACTTTGAGACGACCGGACGTCAAACACGGCGATAGCAGAACTGACGTCTGCATACGTTCCCTCTCCTTCCTCAGCCTCAATGGCAGGAGTCGACATTCGGCTCCTCTCGGAGGGTGCAATACTCCTCGCACGTTCAACGGGCACTTGGTCGTGTGCTGCGGGGAAGTCGCCGCCCACGTCCATTCGGAAATCATCCATGCCCGCACTCACGTCCGCAAAGTCAAATCCACCCTCTGGGGCAATGCTGGCACGGCCACCAAGCGCCTCACTGGGGATGGCGACGCTTGGTGCGATGCTGGCATCACGTCTGCCCTGTTCAACCTCTTCTTCATCATGTGCACTTTCTTCAACGCGTGCCTTCTTCCGACCGCTCTTGTCGGGAGAGGCACCCCTCTTCTTAGAGGGCACGCCCTGCAAGGGGCGCATAAAGAGCTCTGATAACTCGGGGGCGAGGCCAGGAGGACCGGCGTTAAAGAATGTTCCTTCCGCTGTGACCTTGGTTGGTAAGAAGTGTGCTAGGGGATCGTCACGTATCTCCATGAGACGCATGACCATGGTAGAGCGTGGAAGGAAGTGCTGCTCAGCGAGAATGTCACTAATGTCCTGGGCACCCAGCCCACGACCTCGAGTTCCGGGGCGGTCCGCCAGTTCGATGACGGAGTCGATAATCTGCCTCTTTTCCTTGGGCTTCCGCTTCCCCTTGGTCATGTCAGGTTCAGGTTCTAGGTCCTCAGGCAATTCTGGCTGGGCTACGCGTGGCGTAACATTGATGTCAAATGGTGGAGGGGTTTTTGGAGGTTCCGTGAGGGGAGACGCTAGCACAAAGTCAATATCACGTCCAACAGACTAGAAGAATGCCTACAGAACCGTGAGGGGGAGCGTGTTTGGCCTGGGGTCTTCTCGCGCTCCAGCGGCAGACCATCACCAAAGTCGAGCCCAAGATCCAAGTCTACGCCTGCCACGTCTGGGCCGAATGGCATGTCAATGTCCATTTCCGCACCGAATGGATGCTCAGACGGCTCCCTGCTTCCGTAGGAAAAGACATCTACATCCTTGTCTCCCACACGTCTGCGACCCAACAAGGCCGAGTCCAGCGACTCGTGTGCACTCCGTGGCGTCGGCGCATCCCTCCCTACTTCGATGCTTTCGTCAATAACACTGGAGCCATCCTTGGCACCGACTGGGCCGTCGCCAAAATCGAGACCGAGGTCGAGTTCGCCAAAGTCTTGCGAGCCAATACCGTCCGAAGGGCCCAGGTCGAAACCGTACCCGGCATCGTCCAAGTCGAGCTGAAAATCCTCAGCGGTCTGAAGTGTGATGTCGGCCTGGCGGGCGACATGATGTCCTTGCGGCTCGGCAATACGGTCTTCAAAGTCAATGTCCCTAGGAGAGGGTCAGACGCGTCGGGCATTGGGCAGGGAAGCGCACCAGTTGATGTCGGGAATGAGCACGTCTAGGTCGAGGTGACCACCTTGAAGGGTGATGGCGTTCCGGTTGACAGCGAGTTGGTCTTCGGTCATGTCGACCAGGCCTGGACGAAATGCCTGAAACAGGGGGTCAATGTGGCAGAGGCAGAGACAAGGGTGATGGAGACCATTTTAATCTTGAGCAGGGCTTCGTTGCAGTCATCCAAGAGGTATTTGGCCTTCCTGCTGTAGATGCGAACGACACCGAGCAAGAGCTGACCGCTGAGACGGAGAGCCATGACTTCGACTTCCTGGCCCATAATAGCACCTGCGAGGGGATGGTTGGCACGATAACTCGCGTAAAACGATAGGCTCGCCTGCTGCTTGCTGAATGTCAGTCTGTAGAGTCTGTGTCTTGGAGAGCTTGCGCTCCATGTGGGCCGCCAGCCATACTCTGGCCAACGGACCGCGACGAGAGAGGATAGCCTCTGAATAAAACTAAGCAGGATTGTTAGCATCTGAGCTCAACAGCGTTGACGGACTCGCCATAGAAACAAACGGTGGTGGTACAAGGCGAACCAGCAGTGGCTGTGTTATGCTTCGCCTCCTCAAACTTCGTCCAAGCATCCACCGCGCATTCTCCTCCGCGGCCCGCCCGACCCGCCATGACCTCGTCTCCATGCTCTACCGCGTCCGCAACATGAATGCCGACGGCGCGCCGCCCACCCGCGCCGTGTACAACGACCTGCTCGCGTGCATCGCCCACGAAGGTCTCCCCCTCGAAGCCTGGGCCGTCCTCGACGACATGTCCGCCATGGACATCTCCCCGGACCGCCAGTCCTACCACCACCTCTTGCACGTGAGCCCGACGCTCCCTGTTTCCCGCCGCTGACTGACGCGCGCCAGGCGTCCCGATGGGCATCCGCGGACGCCGCGTGGGATGTCGTGCACGCGATGAAGCAACAAGGCATTCAGCCAGACGGACAGACGTACGCGTTCCTCATCCGACGCGCGACCGCCTCGGAGAACCTCGAACGCGCGCTACAGCACATGCACGAGATGGAAAACCTCGGGCTCGTCCCGATGCGCGACAACGCCCGGGACGTCGTCTGCCTCGCCGCGGACCTGGAGCTCCCGAAACTCGCCATCGAGATCGCAGAAAACTACGAGGCGTGTGCGCACCACGGGCTGGGCGGCGAGACGTGGATGGCGTGTCTCGCGTCGTCTGCAGACATGCTTTATGTACGTTCTGACCTCGTGTGATGTGCTGCCGACTCAAAGATGGACCAGGCAGACGGCGTCAAGACTTGCTGGCGGAAAGTGCACGCTCTCAAGCTCACGCCCGACGAAGGGGCTTGTCTGTCCGTGTTACAAACCTGTGCCCGTCATGGTCTCTCAGATCTCGCGCTGGACGTCATGCGTGTACTTCGGACCATAGGCATAGGCGTCTGGGCCGAACAACATTTCGCCCCCCTGATCGAAGCGCTGTGCAGAGATGGGAAACCCGAACAAGCGCTGCGCACTCTCGAGCAAATGCGCAAACAGTGTGTCAAGCCCACGAGGGAGACAGCACGGCCCTTGGCTGAATATCTCCAACGCGATGTGGACCGTCTCGATGGTGTCTGGCAAATACTCGATCAATGGCGGCGCGAGGGCAACGATGTCGACGTCCTTGTCCTCAACGCCATCGTCGAAGCCTGCATCGCCCGCGACGACCTGCAGCGTGCCATGGGCGCATTAAAATCCTTCCCTGACTACGACTGCAAGCCCACACCTGAGACATTCAACACGCTTCTTGCGGGCTGCGTCGCAGCAAAGCATCGCCAGCTGGGCGACAAGCTCCTTTTAGACCTGAAACGGGCTGCTGTCACGCCCAATGCAAAAACGTACGAACACATCGTCTTGCTCTGTTTGACCCAACCAGCATACGACGACGCGTTTTTCTATCTGGAAGAGATGAAGACGCGCGGGTTCGTCCCCTCGGCAAGGGTGTACACGGCGATCATACAGACGTGTGTCGCTGCCGGAGACTCGCGATACGAGATCGCCCTCAAGGAAATGCGCAAGTGCCTTTACACCCCATCTCCGAGCCTACAGCAACTCTTGTCAGATCATGGCCTAGTATCTCGACGGGAGTCGGTGCCTGACAGCGGGAAGGAGAACAGAGCAAGCCGACTCGATTAGGGTACATGGCTACGTGGCGATGGCTGCTCGTCCCGCTAAGACCGATCAAAGTCGGTTTAGCATGGTCTTACAGATTTGGGCCGCTCTGGGGAAACTGCGGACGGCGTCAGTAGTTACAAACATGATGTTGGATTCGAATATATATACGGTCAAAGCGACGGTACAGCTGAGCAATAAAACCAGCCCCCATCACTCCTCCCTGGTTTTCATTGGCACGACAAACAAACCATATCGCAAGCTCCTCGTTCCTCTACTTCCTCTTTGCTTCGGAGGACACCAGGTCCTCGTCCTCCCAGGGACTAAAATTAGGCTTTCGAATCAATGGCAGTGATTGCAGCCACGCAGGAAGCACGCAGTCCTTGTCCCCGATCTTCCTCCCTTGGGTATGTGTCGGAGACGAAGGAATGTTCCCCACATCGCTCAGGCTTGGAAGGCGTTCAAGACTCGTATTGGTCGACCCTCCAAGCGCCCGCCGCAAGGCCTCGCGCTCCGCACGAGATGGGGCAAAAGCACGAAGGAGGGAAGATGGTGTCGAGGATGTGATATTAGACGCAGGGCCAGTTGGATTCAACGCATCGTAGCAAGGCGGAGACGCGTCGGTGCCACCGGTCTTGTCGGATGTAAACCTTGTGAGACGAAACACTTTTGCATCTGGGTTCAAACTACTGCGCTTTTCATTCCTAGGAAGGGACAACCAGCCCTCTCTGCCTTTCCTGGGAACTTCCTGCAGGTCATCCGGTTCGTGTGTCTCATGGGGGGTGTTGTAGAGCACGGTCGGTTGGTCTTGAACACGACGGAGATCGGGCAAGTCGAGCTCGGATTCAGCCTTGAGACCGGTATATTCGATGGGCGAAGCTGACAAAGTGCCGTTCTGGATACCAAAGCCTCCCTTCCAGTCCGCCGAGGGAGAGTCAAGGACCCTGATCAAGCTGCTTGGAATGAATGCTGCAGAAGGGGTCGGTGGATCACAGAAAGGTGAGAATTGAACTTGGGCGGGTTGGAAGTAACCGTTATGACTGTGACCAGGGTGGGTTGACAATTCAACGCAAGGGGTGTCAGCCTCAAAATAACTTGGGACACGCAAAGCTAGGAAAAGAACAATTCACTGGCTGTCCGCAGTGCGAAGAAAGATGACGCACCAGAGGAAAACCCGACAAGACTGGAAGAGCGTGAAGTCTCCCTCGATTTTGGACCACTGTCACCCTCCACTAGGACGTCATCAACAGGAACATCAAACGGATTATAAGACGAAGACCATGAGGAGTCATCCATACTGCCATGGCTAGAGTCGATGTGCGTGTCTGGATATGCCTTGGCAAGCTGAGCGCGATGTTGTACGGCAATGAGCCGAGACTTGCTCTCGTCGATGTTGTCCTCCAACTCTCGTGCACGTGTATTGAGCGCGACGATGACTTCCTCTGCAACCTGTACTTCCTTCTTCTTCCTTTCCAATGCACTGATCAGTTCTGATTCTTCTACTGCGTCTGCATCGCTGGTTTCAGCACAAAGGAATGCACGATCATGTTCCATCCGTTCTTTCAACGCTTGAATTTCTAATTCCAGCTCCTCCACTCTACGGGCGGCCGAGTCTTTGGCAGTAGTAGCAATTTTCATCTTCTTTTCTGCCTCACGTTTGTTTGCCTCCGCAAGACGTCTCGTTTCTTCCAGAGTCTTTGTACGAGCACGACCGTCGAGTCGCCTTTGATCTTCCTCGCGCCTTTTCAAACGGAGATCGCCAAGTTCTGCCTCAAGGACATCACGGGACTGGTTAGCGGCATTCTGAGCTTCCTGGAGTTGGTTCTGAAGGTCTTGGACAGACTCTTGTGCAACAGTGATCTGTCTCAAGATTTCTGTGATGGATGGTGAATGATCAGATGTCCCAGAGATAGATGAAGAACGAGAGATGGTATGAGTCAGCGGGGGAGTATGAGCTGTGGCACGCTTTTGGTCGGCGATCAAGTGAGACGACTGCGGTGCCACAGGTATAAAGTCGTGGAGGCGGTGATCAGTGTGCAAAGGCAAGGACGCAGACTTTGGCAAGGGTGGCGGGGACGAGTTACGATGAGGGACGGAGCTGGTGCGCTGGGCGGAACGTTCACGATTACGCAGTTTGGGGGGTGATCCACGTAATAATGGGCGAGGATATGAAGCGAGCTTGGCGAAAGAAAGGGCTGGTTGAGATGGTCAACGAGGAGTAAAAATGAGGCATGTGAGGAAATTACCGTCATAATCATGGAGTTTATCCAAAGCCTTGAAACCGAGAATGCCCGAGCTCCAACCTTGAGCGTCCTTTGAACGAGAGACAGCATCACAGCACCAGGACTGAACGAGACCACCACGCCACCAACGGCCAAATGCGCCGATGAACCAAGAATCCGAAGAAACGAAGGCATCGAGATCCGAGGGAGGGGGGCGACGGGCACCAGCGGGGACTGCAGCGCCTCTGGTGGTGGC
>JBBPUG010001069.1:0-12452 GCA_038094535.1 Tubosaeta aff. alveolata | reverse complement strand
TCCAACGGTGGAGAGATCGAGCGCGGCGTGGTAAGTACTAGTTCTCTCCAAGTCTGCGATCTGCTCTAACTGTTGCGTAGCGTACCAGATCTGAGAGAAAGAGAAAGATTGCACCACAAGGCGCACCCGTGGAGTCAGCTGGGACCGGCGGGGCTCCAAAAAGGCAACGACGTACATTTTTGGGTAGTCGGGTCTGGCCCGCTGGGTCAGACTTGACGAGTTGAGACTACACTAGCATAGTTGTATGTATGTATGTGTTGCAAATCGAAGGACGGCCTGAGAGGACATGTTGCAAGTCGGGGATGGCCAGAGAGGACTGTTGCAGGTGCAGACAGGAGTTGTTGGGACGTGCAAGTTGGTAAGGGAGGGGACATCGTGTTGCAAGCGGGGGCCAGTGCACGGTTTGCGCGGTTTGCGGGACCGTGTTGCAAGGGAGGGTCTCGAAAGAGACGGGGCCGAGAGGATTCGCGTGTTGCAAGTGGGTGTGGAGGGTCTTGAGAGAGACGGGCTGAGAGGATTGGCGTGTTGCAAGTGCTCGGCTCGTGCGGATTGCAGGACCATGTTGCAAGTTGGGAGGGGAGGGTCGAGAGAGAGACAGGGCTGAGAAGATTAGCGTGTTGCAAGTGCTAGGCTCACGCGGATTGCAGGTCCGTGCTGCAAGTTGGGAGGGGAAGGTCGAGAGAGAGACAGGGCTGAGAAGATTGGCGTATTGCAAGTGCTCGGCTCGCGCGGATTGCAGGACCGTGTTGCAAGTTGGGAGGGGAGGGTCGAGAGAGAGACGGGGCTGAGAAGATTAGCGTGTTGCAAGTGCTAGGCTCGCGCGGATTGCAGGTCCGCACTGCAAGTTGGGAGGGGAAGGTCGAGAGAGAGACAGGGCTGAGAAGATTGGCGTATTGCAAGTGCTCGGCTCGCGCGGATTGTAGGACCGTGTTGCAAGCTGGGAGGGGAGGGTCGAGAGAGAGACGGGGCTGAGAAAAATGGCGTGTTGCAAGTTGGGAGGGGAGGTCGAGAGAGGGACAGGGCTGACAAGAATGGCGTGTTGCAAGTGCTAGGCTCGCGCGGATTGCAGGACCATGTTGCAAGTTGGGAGGGGAGGGTCGAGAGAGAGACGAGGCTGAGAAGATTGGCGTGTTGCAAGTTGGTGGAGAGGGTCTTGAGAAAGGGACAGGCTGAGGGACACCATGTTGCAAGTGCGGAATGGGCTGAGAGGATGGTCGGACGACCGCATTTCGTGCAAAATGGTGGAACGCTAACTATCGCACGGTTTGCATGACTTACCCAGAATCTGGTGGCTGGCGAGGGACTATTATCGCCTCAAGAATTCCAGTACGCAGGTCAAAGCGAACGTTGGGGGAGTACATGCGGCGGTGTGACGATCGCGAGCAAATACAGTGGCGACACTGGACTCTAGTGAGAGGGCTACCGTCACGTGGGTGACGTTCACCGCGTGCTCGAAGGACGCATTGATCAAAGTCGCTTTCCACGCATAAGTTCGTCTCCTTCCTCCTTCCTCCTTCATCAACCCGTCCACTCCCTAGTCCTTGAGTTTAGGGAACACGTTGACAAATATAGTTGGGCTTAATCGGATATAAACCCAAAGGTGCCCACTCGGACGTGAAGAGGGAAGTTGTTTCCGAACACCCTGATGAACCTCGCAACCAAGACGAAGCTGTCTGCGAGACCTTGACCATCACAATGACAAGGAAGGTCTCGCTGTGCCCGGTAGCTGTCGACTGGTTCAATGTTTTCAGGCATCCATGCTGTCCCAATCGTGATTTCTGTCATGTCTGACGAGTCGGGTGTGTGGTTTGAACTCGATCTTCTCAGACTTACAACCACGATACTTTGGATAACTGGTGTCTGTTCGGGCCTACAAACGCTAATCAGGTGAGTCAGTCAATACACATCAGGCTCCTACGGAAGGAATCTAATGACCCACGTGAAGGACACGAGGTGGGCTGTGTGCTGTGGTGGTGGATTCCGATAAGGCGGCTTGACATGAATACCAGGTGTTTCAAAAACCGACACGCCTCCTTCCTTTAGCACTCCAACACCTGGGCGAGTATGCATCGCAAAAATCTGCAAGGGAGAGATAGTAAGCACACATGTCAATGGGAGAGAAGAAACACTGACGAGCAGCAAAGAACCTCGCAGAAAACCATCAAGAAGTGAAGGTGAGAAAGGCGGGATCAACCGAACAGGCAACAACTGATGGAGAGAAAAGAGACGACAAGGCCGTCTCCTAGTAGCAGCCGGTTAAACCACAAGAAATCCCTCAGCTTCATCGAGCGGAAGCACGTCAGAATTGCTGTTCAGAGTATGACATCTGCCGCCTTCCTCGATCATGGACAGCATTTTTTGAGCGGCGGCGTGGACGGGAAGATTCGACTGTGGAGGATGGAAGACGGGCACGCGGATGAGGCACCCTTGAATATGGGAAGTGCTGTTCGCAGCATTGCGACCTCACCAAAGTGGATCGTTGCTGGGACAGAATGTGGCCGGGCCGTCATCCGGAATGCGCAAAGTCGTGAACTCATGAAGGTGTTCAAGGCACACGAGAAAGTTGTGAAATCTGTCGATATTTCACAAGACGAGACGAAATTTGCGGCCGTATCAGATGACAAGAAAGCCTGGATCTGGTCACTCCCAGATGGTGAAGATCTTGGTGGCAGGCAAGATGCAGACTTTCACACGGTCAAGTTTTCCCCCGATGGCTGCAAATACGCTCTTGGCTATCTCTACGACTCAGGCTATGCTCTTGGAATCTTCGACGGCCAAAATCACAGCGGGCTCCGCAGCACTGCCATTCACGCCCTGTCTGTCGTCTGGACAAATGACAGCAAGCAAATCTTTGTCTTGTCTTCCGATGCCCACATACACTGTCTCGATGCCTCCTCCCTGAAGACGCTCTCCAAATGGCCAATTCACAGTACCGGTAAACCCACTTGCATCTCTTTGTCGAACAATGGTGCATTCATTGCAGCCAGCGCAAATTTTTCTGTCTCGTTCTGGGACTCTGCCACACACCAACAAATTGGCTCCATCGTATACCATCCTGGTTTAGTTGATTGCATGGCCATCTCTTCGAACTACCATCTTTTTATCGCCGGCAGGTCAGAGGTCGCACTGTGGGACCTGTGGGACATTCTTCCCGCTCCGTACCATCAGGTAAGTCATCCCTTAATCCCTTGGATTACATCCTCAAGTGGCCGTTGTTGACCACAACTTGAACAGGGGAAAGAAGAAAAGACTGAGACTCTCGACCCTGAACGTATTCTGCTCCCCTTTGGCCGACGCACAGCTGAACAGAGAAACGGTGCGTGCCCTCTTTGTTCAACCCAAGTGTGTCTGATTATTTGCTTCAACTCAAAGAACCCCAGACAGATGTTCGTGGTAAGTCATGACTTGATAGTCCCAAGGATGTCGACTAACATTGACCGCAGAATCTTCTCAGTATACCGACGCGAGACCTATCATTCGACGTATCATCCACACCACCATCTCCCATATGCCACGGGTTCTCATAGACACTACCTCTGGCCGCCTGCTCGACAGAACAGAGCTGGCTAGAGAATTCGAGTCGCTCCCGATCTTTCATGAACTGGTGACGTCCATGACACGAGTGATAGACCAGATACGGATTCAGAGAGAGGTCGGGGACTTCTACCGATATGTGATGTTCTCACACAAGTGGGAGCATGACGAACCTCTTTTCCAGCAAGTCGTTCGTGTCACTGTGTACAAGCTGGAAGCATCGCACGGCAATGTCAAGCTGAAGAAATTCTGTTCGCTCGTGCGTCAGCTCGGGTTCCGATGGGCATGGAGTGACACGTGTTGTATTGACAAAGAAAACAATGTCGTACTCCAAGAATCGCTCGTCGCCATGTTCGCCTGGTATCGCGGATCTTCCCTCACGATCATTCACCTTTGCGACGTCTCGTCGGAGTCGAAAGCACCTGATGGTCTGTGGAAGAGCATTTGGAACTCCAGGGTGTGGATGCGCCAGGAATATGTGGCTGCCGAACGGGTCCTGTTTTACACGCAGGACTGGAAACCCTACCTGGGATTATCGCTTGACAATCATAAAACATCGCCTCTGATTCTCAGAGAAATGGAGGTTCCTCAGGTCTCAACAGAGGAGATGACTGTCCTTCGTCCTGGCCTTGGCCATGTGCGAGAGAAGCTATATCTGGCTTCGACGCGGGAGACCACCCTTGTGGAGGATATCGCATACTCTCTGCTCGGCATCCTGAAAGCATCTATCCCGATCATTTATGGCGAGGGCACCCGTGCGGTTGGGCGATTACTAGAGTGCGTACTCACTGGATCTGGGGACACAACAATTCTTGCCTGGACCGGGACTGCAAATGAGTACAACAGTTGCCTACCCATTAACCTCACAGTATATCACCCACTCGTACCGCCTCACATTCCACGTATAGCAACCAACAACTTGGATCGTATTGTGAGCAGATTGCGCTCGTCCCTACCTGACCAGTCACTCGCCATAACGCTATATGACCGGCTGAAGGACCTTCCATCTGCGGCACTCACTTTCTGTCGGCTGCGGCTTCCTTGCATTCGTTTCTCCGTCATCGAACTCGTCCACTCACCACGACGGGACGCGGGGACTAACTGGCACGTATACCATGCGAAGACGGACATCCTTGGGGATGTCGAGATTACGACCGCGAGCGAACTCGCCACGGAGAACGAACACTGTCTGGTTCATCCCTGGATCCGCCTGCTGCTTGACCAAGAATACGCACGCGGGACAGGCAGACTCGACAAGAGGACGCACGCGCTTCGGTTGGTCGCCCGTCTGCACCAGCGATTTGGGGCGCTTCTATTCGAGAAGGTGTCGCGAGCGGACTATAGGCGTGTCGCGGCGGACAGTTTGATCATGGTTTGGATTCGCAGGGAGGCATCGTTGACGGACTTGGTGGACAATATCGACACTATCGAGGTACTGTAGCCTTGGGACTCGAGATTATAGTGCTGGGCTACTTATTTCATTCCCACTGACTTTAAATGGTCCCTTTTAGCACATGGAATGTGTTCTTGTCAATTCGTCGAAAGCTGACCCAGCTCTGCATTGATCGGGATTCGTCCCCCTGACGAGGGGCGTATCAGAAGGATGTGGGTATCCTGCCATCACCCATGGACTCGACCAAGCGCAGGGCGGAGATCCGAAAGGTGCCAATCTGCCCACACGACCTTAGTAGGGTGCGGAACAACCTCGAAGGGTGCCTTAGTTCTACTAATGAGCGCGCTAGCGACGGCCCACGTGAGGCCATCGCAAATACCATTCATGCCAGTCAACCATCGGGATTTTGATCGCTGCCACGCGGTACCTGCGGTCGTCTCCTGCCATGTTTCGATAAGCGACACAGGGCCTACGAAGTTCTAGTATTTGGTGATTTCTCGGCGCACTACATCCACAACAACTTCGCACACAGCCCCCCCAATCACTGGCAGTGCATCAAACACCGCTGGCTGCGGGCTTTGCATCTTCTTCACCCCTGCACGAGGTTTTTGAGTATGTCTCAAGTGTTTGATATCATCTTTGCTGGAGGCAAGTTTAATCCTCCACATGATGCTTGTCGACAGGTTGCTCATCCGCGTTGAACAGGCGGAACCGCTGCTTGTGTTATTGCAGGCCGGCTGGCTTCCACGGACCCCTCGCTAAAGATACTCATTCTTGAGAGCGGCCAGCACTCCCATGACGTCCCTTCCCATGTCCAACCTTACAGATACGTTGAACATCTCGCCCCGAATAGCACGACCGTCTCCCGTTACGTTTCTAAACCGAGCGCACATCTCAACGGACGCGCTGCCGTCGTTCCGTGTGGTCACAGCGTGGGAGGTGGCTCCACCGTCAATTGTGAGTTTCCTCGACCTACTTCAGTGGCATGTGATTCACCAAGCGGCCCTTCGTTATTATCACAGTCATGTTTTACGTGCGTGGCGCTGCATCGGACTATGATGATTGGGCGGCGTTCGGCAACAACGGATGGAGTTTCAAGGAACTTCTTCCGTTCTTTAAAAAGGTACATATCCTCGCGCGATAGTTGTTAGTTCTCATGACCACCACACGGACAGTTCGAAACTTTCAACCCTATACCCGACAGATCCACTACACACGGTTACTCGGGACCGGTTCAGATATCTGCCGGTGGTGTTAGCTTTGATATTGGAAGACAATTCCTAGAAACAGGCAGGGCATACGATCCGCACCGTCCACAGGTCGATGATAACAACGACTTTGCTACCCCAAGTGCATACAGTGTGAGTGTTTCGGTTGATGGGTAGATGTGCTTACCCAGCTGGTTCACTCAAGCCGGCTTACCAGTAAGCGTTCACCAAAGACCATGGATCTTCATTGGTTCATTTTCAACCAAACAGCTATATCGATCCCGTTACCGGAAGGCGCTCCGATGCTGCATCTCGATACCTGTACCCACATCAAGGAAGCACAAATTTAACCATCATGGTCGGAAAACGCGTCAAACGCGTGATCATTGAGTATGTTGGACCGAAATTGTCGCATATTAATCAACTGACGTCGATAACAGGAATGGACGCGCTGTCGGCGTCGAGTATATGACAGTCGCGGAATCATCCCAAGGTGTCGACTTCGAACTTACCACTGCGAAAGCCAGCAAACTGGTAGTTGTTTCTGCTGGTGCATTCGGTTCTCCGATGATCTTGGAGAGGTCAGGGATCGGTGCGCGATCCATCCTCGAAAGGTACAATATCGACGTCCAGGTCGATCTACCTGGTGTCGGCGAGAGTTTTCAAGGTAGGTCACGTGTGTCGAGGCGTTGTTTTAGAAGAGATAAACAAATTTCAGACCATCTCCACGCGTGTCCGGTGTTCTATGCATCGGACGAAACCGAAACAATGAATGAGCTTTGGAATGACCCAGAGGGAATAGATTGTGAGTATTCCATTCAATCCTATTTCGATAGATTGTATGTAATGCGGGGCAATTTCTAGCTCACCTCAAGGAACGGAAGGAAACCGGAAGGGGGAAAATCGCTCACAGGCTCGTTGCTATGTTTCCTTGTTGCATTGGATTGCCAATTACCTTCAATCCAGTGGAATTTCGGCTATTTTAAAGGTGCGCCCGACCGAAGCACAGCTATTATCAGTCCACCCCGCGCTTCGACGGAGATGGGAGACATTCTTCGAACCGAACCCCGACAAGCCCATGTCTATTCATGCTGCATCCGCTGGGTATGTCACGATTGCACATCAGCCTTGCAGGCCGTTCATTATTGATTCGTTTTCACTAGTTCCCGTTCGCGTGGGTCAGTATCTGACCGGAAATTTCTGAGTGTAGTCTACTATATGGTAAGAAAACATAGATACTATACCTCTTTCCCAGCCTGACATTTAACATTCAAGCTGTACCTAGAGTCGACTGGTAGCATCCACGTCACGTCTGGTGACGATCTGGACTCTCCTCCCGAATTCGACAATGGTTTTCTCACGAAGTATGTCTCGCACATCCGCTATGTTCGCGCTATGTGTATATGACTGATTTCCAGAGATGGCGATGTCGCGCAGTTCACTCTGTCGTACAAATTCACCCGCGAGCTTGTCAGGCGTATGCCTGCATATCGAGGCGAGGTGATAGCTTTCCACCCCGAGTTTCCTATCGGTGGCCCTGCGACGTGCAAAGAGGAAGACGTACCCGTGCCCACGGATGCACCGGAGATCGTGTATTCCGACGCCGACGACGAGGCAATCGTGAAGTTCCATCGTGATTCGGGTGAGCAACTTTGTCTGACCTCTTTCAATCTGATGTTGAACCCTTCTATGCATGACGGTCGTAGTCGGCTCAACGTTCCACTCGGTGAGCCGACTTGTGGTCCCCTTTCTTGAGTAACATTGACAAACACCATCTAGCTCGGGACATGTGCGATGAAGCCCCGAGACCAAGGCGGAGTGGTCGACCCGCGGCTGAACGTGTATGGAGTGCAAGGTCTCAAGGTTGCAGGTACGCGTCGAGCCTAGATCGTCCCCGTATTTCGTTCTGAGAGGTCACATTAGATATGTCGATCTGTCCTACCAACGTCGGAAACGTACGTCGCACTCGTTGACTTGACCTCGTGGTGGTCGCTTATGACTTTTCAGAACACGTATTCGACTGCGTTGTTGATTGGGGAGAAGGCGGCGGCGATTATCGCAGAGGATCTTGGAATGTGTACATCTCTTGACAGTCATTTGTAGCTAAATCGTGTCAACTTGAGCAGCGACTCGCCTCGAATCCTTCCAACGCTCGCGGTTTTCGCTTCACATTCATTTGTGGTGGTGATTTTGTTGCTCGAGCAGGTATCTCCCCTGCCCGAAGGCTTTCCTTTCGAGCACTCGCAATTGGAAGTCAGTCATGTCAGTACTGCCTCTGACGCGTCGGCATGGACCGGCACATTTCCTGAACGGTCTATCAGAGTATACAATACCGCTGGTTAGGCTACAACTGTATACAGGTAAGAAGTTATACACGCGCAACATTGCTACTTACCTGCAACTGTGACTCAAGTACTTCCGAGTCGAATGAAACTGCACCCGATAGAAACACAATTGTCATCAGCTCAAAGTCGCAGGACGGAAAATGTCCATCCGTTTCCTGTCCTCGTGGCTAGCTTAATAGATACGTCTATATGCCCTACCAAGGTGAGAAATACATATCCGGACAACAAAGTTCGTTTACGGGTTGCTGCTGCCATTGGGGAGAAGACGGTGGCTGTTGCCGCAGCACTGGAGGACCTGGGATATGAAAACGTATCGAAGCAATTGTTCAACAAAGGGGAGTACGAGCCATAAATCATTTGCTAGTTGAATGGTGTCGTCCAAGACTCTGTAGTGGTGGCCTGGCTTTAGGTGTGTGGGCCTGGTAGTGCGGTAAGTGCAAGCGACATCGGTCAGTGGAGTCAGACTGACGAACGGTCAGCCCGGTCAACTCCCCGCCGTACGACGAAGCTCTTGTTCGAATCGATCATGTCCTTTGCCAAGTATTACGACTCCAACACCAAGTTTGATCCGACCAATATCACGCCGCGGTTACAGACGGAGATGCTATTTAATCAGACGGAGGCCGGGGAGGCGGTTGCCGTGCCGTTTCAAACCGACCCAGGCTTGCTCAAGCGATGTGCGTGCGTGTTTGATGTTCTTTGGTTGTTGAACTGCGCGCCTTCACGATGGGTGTGTAGGTTTTGGGCGTCGGTGACGGCTCAGACGGCGCAGTGACCCAGCGGAAAGGACACTTGTTCATGGACCTGGCCGGACGGTGGGCGGATGGCACACGGAAGCTGTGTGCTCTTTGCAAAGGGACGCGTACGCTGTTGGAGACACAGACATGGTGTTGGATCGGACAGAGGCGGTCGTTTATCTTTAAAACGGATTCGAATTGTCCTTGGCACCGCGGATGGGTGTTCATTTTTTTGTCATCGTGATCGGGGTGGTGATGGATGGTTTGATGGATCCATAGGTTTGGGTGTGAGGCATAGAGGAACGGAGTGCGATGCGAGATCATACGTTGCTCCAAGTAGGGGCCTAAGCATCGAGTGGTTGTATTTCGAGATGGGCCAGGGGTTTTAGACTAGCAATGCAACGCTTCAAGATCGAACATTCAGTGGTTGTTCCTTTGCAGGTTGCTCGGATCTGGTCGGGTTTTCCTCAGGGGTGGTGCCGCGGGTTTCAAAGGTCTCGTGAAAGTTGCTTCAGCCCGGTGGTGTCGGTGCTCTTGGCAGTTGTGATCAAAGTCTGAGGCGCGCGGACTTTACATACTTTTAAACTCAGAACCCATGGAAGTGCAATCACCTCCGACACCAGGGCATTCTGCGCCTTGACCTACTCTCAAAGGGGGCTTGAAGAAGTGGTGTGGAACTCGGAGTACTATTAATGCCCAGATATAGTTTCACAGCGCCTCTGCACCAGAAAAACCTGATCAACTTCGCGGGGCGATCCGCTGTCAACTACAGCTTCACACACACACCGTGCCACCCTATCGCCGTCTAGAGTCCGGGGGTATCCTATGCTCGGCGTTCTGTTGGCCTAGCCTAGGCAGCAGGTCTCGAGACTCCAGCAAGCCTCATTGAGCAGGTATAGTACAGAACAGTACTGCTGGTTGGTACATGCTTACCTGGCCCTCTCTTTCTCTTCTTTCGTTTTAGCGGCATTTAGATGTCCTCACAAAGTGGCTTCTTGATCTGATTGCTTACGCGCCATCCCATCTGTGCCATGGCTGGGATATACTAACGCGCATAGCCACGGCTAATATTGCCCTTATATCACCGGCCAAAGCGCTTCGTTTTCACTCTCGGTTTAACTAGAAGCAACATCTTCGTCGATGCTAGGTTATCTTACACTTTTCGCTCTTACCGGCATAGCTTACGGCCTTGTTGTCCCATCGAACGCGACAGCACCCGTCGTGGATGTTGGCTATGCGCAATACCAAGGATACATCGATGTACATACAAACATCACCAGTTTCTTGGGCATTCGCTACGCTGCTCCTCCCGTTGGTGAGTAAACGCCATGATCAGATAGGTGGTGCAAACAATCCCTTAGGGAATTTGAGGTTTCAAGCACCTCAGCCGCCCGTCCCTGTGTCTGGCGTACAACCTGCGACACAAAACCCGAACGAGTGTTATCAGGCTCCACTTGGCGGCGCTAACAGTGTGGTAGTGGCACCATACGGGCAAAACACGTCCCCTTCTGAGGATTGCCTGTTTCTCAAGTGAGTGGTCTTGCGAAAGACAAGTAGAATTATGAACCCACTCCCCGTCGTAGTGTATTCGTTCCTGGCGCAGTGCCCGCGAAAGCAACGGAAGGTGGACTTCCTGTGCTAGTGTGGATTCACGGTGGAGGGCATGGATTCAGATTGCTCGTTCCTGTCTACGTTTCTCAAACGAGCCTAGTTACCAGTTTGGGGGCGCCGCCCAGTACAATGGTTCTGATCTTGTCGCGGATTCCCTCAACAACGTGCTCGTCGTTGTCATTCAATATCGTCTTGGCGTATTTGGTATGCCTCCCGGATCTGGATCTCGTATTGTCTTGTTGGGATATCTGATTTATTCAATAGGCTTTCTATCCGGGAACGAGATTAAAGTTCGCGGCGCTTTGAACGCTGGTCTGCGTGAGTAAACTTCGACGCTGTGGTACGTATCGCACTAATAATATCCAACAATACTAGTCGACCAAAGTTTTGCATTGCAATGGATCCAAGATCATGTATGGCGTATTTGTGTCCATTCTGCATATATTTACTCGACTTCATTCAGATCGCATCGTTCGGTGGGGACAAGAACCACGTCACGATATGGGGTGAATCTGCAGGCGGTGGTTCAGTTCTCCAGCACATAGTCGCCCATGGCGGTAACACCCAACCACCGTTGTTCAACGGTGCGATCACCAGTTCTGTGTTTTTGGGTCCACAGTATAACTACAATAATCCGGTGCCGCAGGTGAGTCCTAGTCTCCAATCCAGGGCCCGTGAACTGATCACGCGTAGTCGCTGTACAACCAAGTGGTCGAAAGGACAGGGTGAGATATTATACCACCTAACCGATACTGTTACTGCACGGCTCTTTGTAGATGTGCATCGAGTCCTGATACGTTCACGTGCCTCCAGTCTGCGAACGTAACCATTCTCCAGACTGCGAATTTTGACCTCGCTGCATCTGCCTTCTATGGGACAGTCATCTTCATCCCCGTCGTCGATGGCGAGTTTATCGTTGAGCGTCCAACAATCACTCTTTCAAGGGGTCGGGTGAACGGGGTACGTACTAGTCTTACTCGTCTTCTCCCATCTGACGTTCCCAAAGCAAGTCCTACTTACGGTTAACAACCAGTATGAGGGTGTCACCTTCATCAATGCGAACGAAACATTGACGATCACGGATTACATCTCCACATTGTTTCCCAATATGACATCCCCCGAGCTTCAAGAAGCCGCATCAATCTACCAAGGATACGGGACTCCAGTAGAACAGGCATCTTTGGCGTATGCAGATTGTAAGTCGAGTAACATCAAGTTTGAAAAATCGTCGTAGTCGAATGCTTACCCTCTTTTAGCGATGCTTGTTTGCCCTTCGTACTACTTGATGGAAACATTCGCCGATCGTTCATGGAGGGTCAGCTTCTCAACCTTGTTTACGCCCGTTGCTATATTGACTCGGTTGTCAGGGGCTGTTTGCCATCCCACCTGCGCTTCACACAGACGACCTCAATTATTACTTTTACAGGTGCGTCGCTGTCTACTTGCTCCTCAACCAACCGCGGTTGCTGACTGGGGATTCGTAGTGCATCTTACCCCCCTCCGTACAACAACGAGAAATTCATTGCTGCCTTTTCCCAATCGTTCATGTCCCTCGCCAAGTATTACGACGTGAACACCAAGGTCGATCCGACCAACATCACCCCCAACTGGAACAAGTACGCCT
>JBBPUG010001068.1:0-12454 GCA_038094535.1 Tubosaeta aff. alveolata | reverse complement strand
ACATTGATCCAAAATTTCACGCATCGATCGCATGGGCTCTGGTGTCCCCGCCGCCCGATACAGCTTCGCCATCGGTGGCTGCGGAACTGGCCGATATTGCGTTATCGACGCGTGCACCGGAGGAACCACTACCTAATAATTTCCAACGCATACCTCGTTTTCCACACGCTCTCGTACCTTTGCTGAATGAGGCATACGCAGCCCAGCTATCGCAGGCACGAACTGGCGGTTTCCTCGCTGATAGGATCGCAGCCAAGATAGGAAAAGATGTCTTTACGTGCCCACTTGTTTGTATGAGGTAATTGATAATGTGTCCCTGATAGAAAGCGCCGTATCGCATTGGGCGCAAAGTGGGGTTTGGGGCATGGGCAAGATGGGACCCGAACACGTAAACCCTAGCGCAAGCTTTGTTCGGACTTTGTGGTGGGCTTGACGACGAGCCCAACGTTCCTTCCACTCCCAGTAGATTGATCGAACAAATTGACCATCTCGACCTCCACCTCTCGGCCGCAATCGTTCATTTCCGCCAGTTCCTGCTGTATCCAGTCGCGACGGTCAAGAAGAATCAAAGTTTCGATCAACGGCCCTAATAAACACCGGAGTGTTTGCACCACGAATAACGCACGCTCCATTTTAAGCCGGCCTGTCTCATGCACGAGCCAGTCGGGGAAAGATGCGTTGATTGCCGCAAGGTTGATACCCAGCTTGTCTGTGGCAAATTCCAAAAATGTGGGCCAATCCTGATATGCCTTATCGTTGAGCTTTCCCAGCCGGCGATTTTCCATGGTTTCCCCAAGGCCGGATTGGATGGGTCGTCCGGAGAACGTCCCACGGTCCGGAATTGTGTTTAATTGCGCGAATGCTGGTTGGAGAATTGGTTGCAGTAATGCTCGATAAACGACTTTGCGCAATGCCAGTTCAGCGTTCCGCATTGCGTCATCATTCCTCAGCCACTGAGACGGCACCTGAGCGGCGAGATGGGCGGCCGCCATCGTCAACCTTGGGACTGGATTCAAGTCCCTAAGAGGTTTAGACAAGGGGAAATCTGTAGTCTTGGCGGGTTCATTCTTGGCACTAAATCCAAATATACGCTAGCCGTACCGGAATGTGACATCAGGTTGTAGCAACAGCCCACGACAACGAGGGAGTGCGGTACCCACACGTCTTCGGTCATGGCTAATGATCTGGCACGGTGCGAGAGAAACGTGCGCATCATATCGACGGTCAGGGACCCGCACGCGTGAAGCGCGACGAGCGTGACAGGCACGGGTGGGGGGCTTGATGCATGGCGGTCACCAATGCTATCATCACGTCCTTGGGTGCCCGAATGACCGATGACCCAGCCTGTTATGGATTCCTCTAGCGTCTGTGGGCGAACATGAACCGTTTGATGTGCAAGTGAACCCTTGCGGGCGCCGTCTGGGTGTGAAGCGAGGCAGGGCTGAGGAAGCTCCTGTTCTGTCGACGGACCAGATAAGCACTTGGCCCCTGTGCGATGTTTGCTCTTCAATCTACGCCGGGTCGTCCATCGATCGGCGCCCGATGTCTGCTTCTCGTTATTGTCCAGGGCGAGCACGTGCATGTCCAATCTCTGCAGTGCTCTGGACAAATAACCCTGCGTTGATCGATGAGGACAGCGTGTTGTCTAGGACGACAGAGTGGCTCACTTGGCCAGACCCGACGTCTACAGCGTGCCAAACGGAGCGTGTGTGCTCCGAATGCACCATCTGATGAATGTATGAGAACATGCGATCGACCTCGTGCGCTTTCTTGGGTGAGATGCGATAGGATCGATGGCCCGCATCGTGCGTGGTGCAGTTGGCTGGAAGGGACGGTCGTCCTCGGCTGCCGTAGGAATAGGCAACGTACTCACCGGATGGGGTGCGGTCGAGCTGGAGGCTGCGCACGGCATCTATCAATGACCGTAGCTGGAGGGGGATCTGGCACGCCTCGGGTCGCATAAAGTAGTCCAGCAGCTGCAACCAGGCTGGCGTGGGTGCGTCCTCCTGGGCCCAGGCCCACCAAGACGACCACAGAGACGGCACTTGGCTGACGTCGTTTGGGTGGGTCGAGAGCAGAGACGCGGCGAGGGGCGAGGAAATAACGTGGACGATGGCGGTGGTGCCGCTCATCGTGCGGCCAACGCCGCTCGCCGTTGACAGCAGCGTTTAAGTATGGCAACTCACGGCAGCTGGCAGTTGCTCCATGTCGCCCACGTTCTGGCCAGCTCTGCTCGTCTTCGGCGCTGCGCTCGCTGGCTACGTGCTCCAAGACCTCATCGCCCTGCTCTGGCGACAGTACTTTTCACCCCTGCAGCGTCTGCGTGGACCACCCAGCCAGTCGTTTCTCTTTGGAAACCTGCGCGAGATGTACCAGCAGGAGAATACGGGTCTGCTGTACGACTGGGATGCTGCCTATGGATCCACTTACGCCTACAAGGGCTTCTTTGGTGGGTCCCGGTTGCTGACCACGGATCTCACCGCAATCACGCACATCCTCGTCCATTCCGATACCTATCAGAAACCAGACTTCGTGCGCGACAATCTCTCCGCCATGGGGGCGGGCAGCGATGGTGTTCTCACCACCGAAGGCGACGTACACAGAAGACAGGTGAGCCGCCCTTTTCCATTCGCCCACTCTCACTTGACCGTTCCCTAGCGCAGGATACTGGTGCGCCATTCTCGCCGCACTGCTTTCCACAGCGATGTCATCGTTTATAGACCCCTGCGTTCACGGCAGCACATGTCAAGAAGCTAAACCCGGTGTTCAGGGACAAAGCCTCCGAAGTGGGTCGCTCAACTTTTTAACTCTTTGACAGCGTGTAGACGATCTTGTAAGCTACGTGACGTCTGGCTCCTCCTTTCAAAGGACCGCTCTGGGCCAATAGATATCCTGGCATGGCTTTCCAGAGCTACCCTAGATGCCATTGGCATCGCAGGTATGTCGTCCCCCGGAAGAGGTTGGTGATCATCAACGGCATATTCAGGATTTGGCTATCGTTTCAACGCCCTCTCTGGTCATAACGACGAACTCGCCAATGCGTATCAATTGATATTCACGACTGCCAAGAAGCTTCAACTGCGCACTATCCTCGAAACGTGGATCCCGTTACTCCGAAAATTCGTGCGTCATATCGGATTACCGTCATTTAATCAGCCCGTGACAGCCTGTCATGATAGCGCACCCACTCCGAAGCGATGGAAAGAGCACGTCATCACTTGATCCGCATTGGTCTCCACCTGATCGGTGAACGCAAAGCAAAGATCGATGTGCAAGCTAGACCCCTTCAAGATGATAAACCGGAATACTCTCTATCCCCGATGGAACCAGATTTGCTGAGCGTCCTTGGTATGTTATATCGGTCCCGAGCGGCGGGCGCCATCCTAACTCTGCCTCGTCCGCAGTCCAGTCGAATATGGCTTCCTTTACTTCTCAGCGGATGACCACATCCGAAGTGTTATGTCAGATATCCACTTTCCTTATTGCAGGTTATGAAACTTCATCATCTGCGCTTACCTGGTGTCTGTATGCGCTGGCAAGTGCGCCACAATGTCAGGATCGTCTGCGAGAAGCGACCCGGGCTATTGATCCCACTTCGCCGACGATGGACGAGGAGGTTTCCAAGCTCGAGTATCTCGATTGGGTCGTTCGTGAGACGCTCCGATTTCACGCTCCCGTAACGTGGACGATGCGGGAGGCTACGGAAGATGACGAAATCCCCGTTCAGCAGCCGTTCCGGGACAAGTACGGGGAGCTCAACGAGACGATAAAGGTTTCCAAACACGACATTATCACTATTCCTATTCAAGCGATTAATAAAAGCCACTCTATATGGGGTCAAGATGCACACATTTTCAGGTACGTGATTACCCTGGGTTGCTGACCCTGAGCCACATCTCATCAGTGGCGCTTTTCGCAGACCTGAACGGTGGAGGAATCCACCCCAGAGCAGCAAGGCAATTCAAGGTTTGTACGCAAACACACTGACGTTTTTGAACGGAAACCGCGGGTGCATAGGTTATAGGTTCGCAGTGGCCGAGTGAGTAATTCATCTTCCATTTCGATGTGGGTGGCAACCCTCCGTGAAGACCGCAGTCGCTTGGCGGTTTCTCCATGCAGTATTCCAACACGAGGCGTTCTCTAGATGTTCCATCCCTGGTTGCAGGAAAACACAGTCGACTTGGCCATGTATGGCACATCGTGAGGACCGTTCTGGAACGGATGATCACTGGTGAAAAGGATGACGATGAGCGTATGCTGATATTGTCGCCTCGCAGGATCAAAATGTTTCTTTTCACACTCGTTCGAGATCTCGAATTCGCAATTGACCCTTCGGTAATTATTGAGAAGACGTTCAAGTAAGCACGTTTCTGGCGTCTTCCGGATCCCATTAATTATCATTATGCTTCTCGTGCTCCGTGTTTCATGTTAAACGAACCCTCGCCCCCACCCTTTTCGTCTTTTCATTGGGCGCATCAATGAGCTGATTGCACTGCCTGTGTCTTGTTGCAGTGTCGTTGCTCGTCCTGTGGTAAAGTCTCCGGCCGTGTCTGGAAACAATATGCCCCTTTTCATCCGTCCGGTCCGTTCCAGTGACGAAGCTTCCTCATCTGTGAGCCACACGTAACGTAATACACTCCTTCTTCCATCTACCTCGGAATGGTGTTCGTACATGTCGTTATTTCATCAAGGGCCGTGACGACTCGAGGGGTGCTGGGAGCATGTCCGCGGGAATGGGGACGTAGTCGTTAGCTCAGATATGTGGGAAGATACACCTCTTTACCCCCAACTTGAGGCGGCGCGCCCACGACTGTGGCCACCGGGACGATATCGGGACGAGCGCCACTCCGTTGTTCGGTGCGTTTGCCCCTATAAGCGCCTATCGAGCGATCGTGGATCCTATCGATCTCAATTACCTATCGTTGACGTACCTGTGGCCCCCGTGATTCAGCGCTCGGTGGGTGTACGTACGCTGTTGATTTTTCCATTCGATTTTCCCGCCTTGCAGGGAGGGAAACTTTGTCGCCATCGGCCAGATATAGCGCGTGATACCAAGTCAACGAACAGCAAAAGCTAGCTGATCAACGGGGCACGGCGACGGCCTCCCAGTCGTCATCGCAACCGCCCTCTCGAGACCTGGCGTGGCCATGAATCTGGAAGACGAGCAACACACCCATTTCATACCCCATTTTCAATCCCGTCCGCGTTTCAGATGGTTTGCCGAGCGTTGCTGAGCCCCATGGATCAGTGACCGCCACCCGGATCGGTACCTGGAGGAGGAGGGCCCTCCATGATGCTCTACCGATATGGCCAGCTCTGGTATGACGCTGGTGGATTCTGCAAACGCGCATGGGCGCACGGGCACGCGAGGTCCGAGTACCCCCGTCCATGTGTTTGTACGCACTGCCCCCAGATCTAGCTCTTCCATTCCCGTGACCCCCACAAGCGAGCGCGCACAAAAAAAGACCGGCAAGTTTTGAAACAATTGCGCGTGCATAACCGCGACGAAACAAGCGCTGCGCGGCCACAGCGGGTGGGCCGACCGGTGCGGAGATATTGTCACGAGGGGATCCTCGTCTGTAGGGGTCGCGCCGCGCGCCCCTGTTTACCGGCAGTCGAGGCAAACGCAAATCGCGATAGCCGGCGGGGTGAGCCTCGCCCGCACTTGGCGTAGCCGACCTCGTGTGGGAGCTTATCGCGGATATGAAAGATGAAAGTCTGCACCTCGGTCGGTCGGGGGTGCGCAACATACCGGGTGACGTGGCGCGGTCCGTGCCATCGGCGTCATTTTCGCTCGCGTAGGCCGGGCCTGTGACAGATGCAGACGAAAAGGTGGATCGGAATGGAGCCGGTCTTGCGAGGGGGCAGAAACTTGTTTCAACAAAGAGGGCGACCCGCGTCTCGCCGGGACATTGTTGCTGGGTTGGTCCTCGCCACCCCCCGTGTGGATGGTGTGGCAGTGAACGCGGTAAGCGCTACCGTTCCAGTCGACCGCCTGCGTTCGTCCGCCGAGAAGCAAGGGCTGTGCACGACATACAAAAAAAACAAACACAAAAACAAAAACGCGTGTCTGACCCACTCCAGACTCCGCCACCCACGTTTTTCCCCGACGACCAGCAAGCGATCACTGTTGTAGTCCCACTTATCGGTAGCCGACATGGGCATCTTGTTCATCGATTCGAATTGGCATGGGCTGGTATCAAGTGTTTCGATTCGTAGCGTTACAAGAATATTAAGAATGCGTGTGTGCACATTCTGAGTGAAAGAAGCGCGAAAAAAGATGGGATGCAAATGCGGCAGTAATAAATTAGAGCGTTCTTCTCCGCTGGTGCAAATTCCCGGAGAGAACAAATCAAATAGATGAAAAGAATCCCTATGCGGTGACGGTTGCAAGAAGACGAACTAGGAGCTTGGCAAAAAATAAAAAATTAAAGTCAGTACGAGGATCGCTGGTACACGCGTGTTGTCGGCATCCTCTGGATCCGGCACTGTGTCAGTGCGGGCCGGAAAACGCAGATCCAGGGTTCGTCGAGTGCGTCTGGCCCTCGCCATAGTAGCTGTGCTCCGTCCCATGACCAGGTAACCTCTCCGCGCCCTGCGTCGGGCTCGGCAAAAAGTGGGGCGACAACGACGACTGGTGATGGTGCTGCGACGAATACAACGACCCATGGTGGTGGTGGCCCAGATTGTGCGATCCGTATGGGCTCCCAGAAAGGGACGCCGGAGCAGACATGGCCACCCCGGAAGGCATATAGTGGCCAGCCTGGCTACCGTTCCCAGAGTGGTGAGGTTGACCTTGGACATACGTCATCGAATGCCTCGATTGGGCCACGTCCAAGCCACCCGACGCGCTGTGGTATGGGTGTGATGACCGCTGAGGCAACCCGACAAGATGCCGGTTCGATCCTACATAATCCGTCGGTGGCGACGGCGCGTGATTCTGGTTGGAGGGAGGAATTGGTTGGAGGGACATGGGGTGATACAACTGCAACGATTCCTGTGGTACCGGGGCCCGACGAGATACGGGTTCCATCATGGCGGGGGCCGCAGGCGCGGTGCGCGTTGCTGGTGGATACGGGGCAGAGGTGGTGGGACCTGAAGCAGCGCGATGTGCGGGTGCCAAGATCCTGCGCCGTGCCTGGCGGGGTCCCGTGAGTAGAGAGGCGGCACAGGACTGAGGGGTGGCTTACGTTGATCATCCAATTAGAAACCTGGCTCATGCTCAAACCGGTGGCATGGCACAACTGCTTTTTCTCCTCCTCGCTGGGGTAGGGGTGGTCCGAGTGACGGTGAAGCCATGCCTTGAGGTAGTCTGTCGTCTCCTTGGGGAGCTTGCCGCGTTTTTTGGTGGGACGGTCGACAAGGGTGGATGTTGGGATCGCCTGCGAAGGGCGAGAAGGGGGCGAGGACGGGGGCGGGAGAGCCGGAGGGGGGGCAGGCTGGGGCGGGGAAAGGGGAGTGGAGGGAGAGCAAGCGTAGGAGGGGTTGGTGGGGGGGAGGACGAATTCCTGATTAGGAAAGGACCACTCATCGGACTTTTGTGTGGTGGGCGGATACCTTCGATCTTGCTGGGGTGGGATGCGGCTCTGGTTCGAGAAGATCTGCTGGTGGCCGATGGGCGGGTTGAAAGAAGAGTGGCGGACGTCTTCGTACTTGAGTGGCGCGGCGAGGGACGGGTTCGAGCCCGGGCGGGTGATCGTGGGGGGTGAGCCGGACCAGTCGTCGCTGTCGACGTAAGCGTGCTGGCGCAGATCAGGGGATGCAAAAGAAGACATGTGGGATGCGGAGGCGGGAGCACTCGGAAGGGAGGAGGTGGAATAAGGCGAAGAATCAGAGTAGTGATAGCTGAGACGCGCTTGGGGTTTATCTGAACACTGGTCTTGGGTATCCACGGAGGGGGGGAAGTGGTATGTTGGGGAATTAGATTGATTAGCGGACGCGTGGGACTTGCGGGTGGCGGGCTGAGCGTAGGGCGGAGTCCTGTAGCGGGTGTTGGAAGTTGAATCGGAGGAAATGCTTGGGAGAGAGGGGCGACGGAAGGGGTCCTCGAAGGTGCTGAAGATGGAGGGGAGCTGGACCTTTGGCGTTGTGTCGAGGGGGGAGTCGGAGAGCTGCTTTCCGTCAAAGGCCCAGCGGTCGTCCTTGTCTGGCTGAGGCGATGCGGAGGGGGAGAGTTTTTTGTCGTGGATGGAAGGGATGCTGCTGGTGTCAGTGTCAGGCGCGGAGGCGGTGGAGGTGGACATGCGTCGCTGGTGGAAGCCAAGGTCGGGTTCGGGACTGGGAATGGAAATAGAAAATGAGTCGGGACGGGGAGTGGATCAGGGCGTGACCCACCAGATGGCCGGTGAGCTGTGATTTGACAGGTCGTCGACGAAGGGGACGTCGTGTTTTGGATCAGCGCTACAAGGCAAGTGTGAGAGTGAGATGAAGGGGAGGAGCAGACACGCACAGGGAGAGATGGAGGACGTTGTAGGGGTTGACGGGGAGGTGCTCGATCATGGGGGAGGGGTGGGGATGTGTTCCGTTCTGAGGGGCCGCTTTAAGAAGAGCGTCGGAAGGGGGTGAGGAGGCGAAGGTGTCATTTGAGTGGATGTATGAAATTATAACGATCGCTGTGCAAGGCACTCAAAAGAAAGTAATTACAGTAGCCCTGGGAAGCTTAACCTTTTGCCGGCAACGTTGCCGCGTCTCACGAGACAATCCCGCGAGTCCTTCTCGGTAGCGAACAACGCCCGCTCGTTCGTCCGCAACCCATCGCCTGTCACATCAATCACCCTGCCCAGTCCTCCTTGTACTCGGTCCCGCCTAATATCATCCGTTTCAGATCCGTCTAGGCACATCGCGGACTTGCTTATCGAGTAGTTACTTCCCACACTGCCTCGCGCCACTCTTCCGACACCCCCCCCATTTATTTATTATTATTAAATCACATGAAAAAAAAAAAAAACACCATCAGGCATAATCTGTCACTTCCCCTTAATCTTGCCCTTTCCCATGATCCCCTGCAGCAGCTGATTAGCCTTTGTCCGTTCCTTCTCCGACACCTCCACACCGTCCAGCAGCCGTATCCGTGGGCACGCCCGCATCACAAGCCCCCGATACCCAAGTCGTCCCACATACGCCTCGTCTGGCAGGTCCCGCCGAAACTTGGCGTCCAGCTCCTCCCACCCCTTGTCCCGCCGCCGTCCGTTCTCAGATGGCTGCAGCGCCCCAGGCATGTCCCGCACTAGAAGCGGCAGATACCATCCGAGCGTGCTCGGATTCATCCTGCCGATCGGTCACTTTCGGGTCGTCTGGAGAATCCCGGCCACCGCTCACCTCAAGTCAAGCATTTCCACTTCCGGCATCCCTTGGAGGACACGGATCAGCGGTTTCGTCCCCTTTAAGCGAGATCCAATCATCGTTAGCTTCTTTAGTCTCGTGAGACCCTCCAGCCCAGCCACGTCCTCCAAAAAATTATAGTTGAGGTTCAGCACCCGAAGGTTCGGCGTAAGCACTCGTAGCTCGCGCGGTAACCCCGTCAGTCGGCATCCCGCCACCTCCAGATAGACCAGATTGTAACACGCCTCCTCGATGAAATCAGTTTTGAGTTTGTTGCCTAGTGAACCAGATGCCCCTTCATTCTCAGGCTCCACTAGCCAAAATCACCTCACATACCTGAAAGATAAAGCCGTTTCACATCCCGGAATTGGCGCGTCGAGACCTGACTGCAAATCATAAATCATCATTATCCCCATCAATCAGGCACCCCATATGAAAGATCCCGTCACGTCATGTTCCACACAGAAATCGACAACTCACAATTCACGGCAGCTTTGGTTTCGCAGTGAGAGGTTCTCCAGCTTTCCCAGTCGCTCTCCCTTCTCCAGGCTCCCCAGCGCGTTGTTGTCCAAGTAGAGCGTCCGTAGATTCGTAAACTGCCCCACATCAAGGCGGTCCAATCGGTTGTTGCTCGCACGCAGTATCCGTAGCCTTATCATGCAACCGCCCGCATCAAGATCATCCAATAGATTGCCATCTCCGTGGACGTCAGTCAGGTACACCTAGCAACCACTGATTATCAACCTACCGAGATTAAGCACCGTGAGGGCGGGAAGCCTCGCTGCCAGCGAGACAACCCTGTTCAGCCGATTCTCGCTCAGGTCCAGCATCTCTAGCCGTGGCCTGGATGCCAGCTCATCATCAGATCGTCGTTGCTGGGAAAGCGGAAAAAGGCGAAACACGCACCATCGGAACAAACTCAAGTCCACCTCGCCAATCAGGTTGCCTTGCACACTCAGCTTCCTGAGTGCTTCCAGCCTCTGTAGCCCATCTAGGCTCCTGATCCGATTGCCATCCGCTTTGAGCTCCCTCAGGTGTCGTAGACACTGCAGCTCTGTAGACGCCAAGTCATCCTTGTGAAGAGAAAAACGCTCCCTAGCTCAGTCACTTACGCGCGAGCGAGTCGATATCGTTGTGGCTGATGTCAAGGTGCTCCAGGTTCTGAAGATGACTAAACGATGTGACGCCTGTCAAGCTTGGACCGCTGAGCACAACGTCACTCGCAGTGCAGACGGGGACGTACACATTCGAAGCCACCGCAAGTGTCCGCACAGACGCTGGTATTCCACTCAACCACGATAGCTGGTTGCAATTTCTGTCCGTCCCACGTCAGCTCGAGCGCACGTTTTACATGTCCGCACGCACACTGTCAACGTGTCGAGCTTGGGCAGAAACTCCTTGAGCCGTGCGACGCTGTCCAACGCCTTCTTTGACAAGTCGATGCTACTCAAGTCTTCCCAGTGTGGCTCGAACGGCTGCACGTCCGTGATGACCTGCACGAGCCTGTCGTGCGCCACGCCAAAAGAACACTCTGTGAGAAACGTCGCGTTGCCAGAAAGTACGCTTCTTCGCGACACAGACGACACGCGGCGCGAACCGCTGGCATCGGCGACGGCCATCTGGCTGCTCGGCCGCCGATGCATGAGCTGCAGATCGTCCACGTCTTGAACAGGCGTCGACGATCTCGTCGGTGACGCCTCTGACTCGGCTAATCCCCCCCGTTCAGCCACGCTCCCATGTACCAACCTTGGACGCACCTGTGTGCTCGAGATCCTCCATCATCTCTACGATCCGCTTTGACCGCGCAGAGGGCGTGTACCCAACGCTCTGCGTAGCTTCCATCGAGGACACGCTCCGCAGATCGTCGTCGCTCTCGGGCGTCTTGATGGAGAGCCCTCTGATCGGCCCATCGCGCTTGCCGTCCGAGAAACTGACGGACCGCCGGTGCGCCTCCTTTTGCGCAGGGGTGTGCTTGTCCCGGTTCGGGTCCTTCATGGCCGACACAGGCGTCACGCTCCCGCTCTTGAGGGCAGACTTGGCAGGTATGGGCGTAGCCACCGTGGGCACTCTGCGTGGTGGCACGACGGTCGTCTCCACGGGCTCTGCGTCGGGCTCGGCAGCCTCGTTGGACAGGTCGTCCTCGGAGTCGAATACCGCCAGGTGGCCCCCTGCCTCGTCCCCGTCCTCGTTCTCGTCGGATACAGTCGTGTCGTCCACGCTGTCGTCCGCCTTACCCGTCGCAGCGACAGACGGCCCGTCAAACGTGAACGAGGTCAAGTCCGCCTCGACTGGATCCTGGACGTCCTCGCCGTCCTCTATTCGGCTCGCCTCCTGCCCCAGATAGGCTTCTTCTTCCGGCTCCCGCCCGGCTACCGGCGCGCTTTCCACGTGCCCGCCCGAATCGTCCTCGCGCAGACTCTCAATGTCCCTAAACGGATCCTCACTCTCGGCGTCCGTCACCGACACATGGTCACGCACGTCCTCGTCCGGCTTGACAGGCGCACGCATCCACTTCATCAGCTCCTTGTCAAACACCATCTTACCCACGCGCTGTGGGAGCGGTGGGATGTCGGACGGCGTAATGTGCGTGATATGCATGGGTCCGGGATGCTTGACAAACGAGGGCGCGCTACTTGCCGTGACGGTCGTTCCAGATGCAGTGCTGGATGACACAAACCGGTTGAGGTCGTCGTTGCCGGTGCGGAGCGACGAGGAGGGGTATGAACGAGGTATCTGGGCCGGAGGTTGGGGGAATGCGTCGAGAAAGGTTGATGAGGTGACTCGGATCGAGGGGATGGGGATGTTGGTGTTGACTGTATGCGTCGTGACCGTGATCGGGATGTCGGTTTGCCATGGCGCCTCGATCGACATGTTGGACATGTCGACGGCGAGGCTTTGCTCGCAGTCCGAAGAGACAGAACGCGTGAGCTTGCGCGGACTGGGGTGGTGGCGTGGCGTGGACGACGGGCGACGGGGTGATGTCTTGGACGCTCTGCGTCGACTTCGCTCGTGACTGGTTGACCAATTGCTCTGTTGTGATTTGTCCAGCTCCTCCTCGACGTGTGTATAACGCGAGAACTCGGTCTCTCCTGAGAACAAACGTTTTGAGCCCCGCATGTCGTTCTTGATTTGT
>JBBPUG010001067.1:0-12460 GCA_038094535.1 Tubosaeta aff. alveolata | reverse complement strand
TCAAATATATCTTGATGGCCTATTTCAAGTAGATTAAATAGTCAATTGTGAATAGATGCTACCATGTACCATATAGCATTGGCATTTTAACTATTATAAATATATTTTTAAACATTCCTAATATAAAAAAATCCATACATAGATTGAAAACCATATAGATACACAGTATTACATCAGATGTGATTCAGAGCATATTTCATTATTCTTTACCCATTTTTCACAGCACCATATAGTGGAGTTGCATATTTTAGTACTTATATATTTATAGGATAACTTACTAATATGTTGTGGTTACTGGATTCAATTCAATCATTTTTGTTACCATTTTAATTAATGTATAGTAAATTTCAAATCAAAAGTGACTAGCATGACCCTTGTTTATTAAAGGGATTAGATTAGGCCCCTTTAAAATGCTCAGCCTCTTGCCTGGGGACATTTCTTCAACTAAGTATGCAGATGCTGAGGTTACAAAGCCAGAACAAGAGAGTAAAATGCTGCTGCAGGTATAGAGTTCAACTGAAAAAAGGGGGGGAGATCAAAGTGATTGCTAGCCCTTGAACCTGAGGTCCCTTTTTAGCCTCTGGAGTGCCTCATGATCCTATACTCTCACCATGCCAGAAGGCAGATCAGGGGAGGTGCTAATAGGGCCATGTTATTGAGGAACCTTAGCAGCTTCAGAGCTTGTTCAGTGAGCTGATTGATCTGGCTGTTGTGATTGGTGTTGGAGAATTTGTATGGTAGTTGACATAGGTGCTGAATGACATCATAAAGTATGCTGATTGAAAACTGGTGATGTGTGATCAACTGCATACTTAGAGTATAGCTTTGTGTTTGTCACTTACTAAGGTCCTGTCCAGTTGCCACTACTAGTCACTTCAGCAAAAGTGTACCTTCGCCTGGCTACTGGAGGCTGTGCATTTTGTAGACTCTGCCCGGGCTTACACAATCAAGAGCTCTGCCCTGCACACATGAGGAATGGAGATCACATGACAGGTGGCGCTGATGAACCAGTGCAGCTCTCATTGATTCGCTCTATGCCTAGCCCGGGAAGCAAGTCAGCAACTGGTTCGCCAACCGCATCAGAAGTGTCCAGCCAATTAATGGGAGTCATTGATCCTGCCAATATACGCAACCAGGGCAAATCCAGATCAAAGCATTCTCACACTACACCTCGAACATCTTAGACTCCAGAGGAAGTTGCTGAACTCATCCACTCCATTGTATCACAGTTCTCATCAGCAGGAGACAATAATTTCAAGACAGAAGGGTTCACTAAAGCTGCGGATGAGCTTAACACGAAATTCCCCTCGCAGAAGGTGCTGAAGACTGCCAAATCTTGTCGTTCAAAGTGGATCAGTGTTCGTATATCAGCTTATCAGATGATAGGTACATTCTGATTCAGTCTATAATACAGATCAAGGCCGAGTACAACCTTATCAGCGGGATCAAAGGGGCATCTGGCTTTCACTATGATGACACTTGTGGAGTCGTTGTTGATGAGGCAGGTCGCCATGCATGGTGGGAATTTTGCAAGGTAAGTAGGACTCTTTGACTTGCTTTTTTTCTGCTCAATTTTCTTAGCATCATAACGGCGCACAAAGATATGAGGGCAACCACTGGCCGTTCTTCCAGGACATGGCACTGCTCATGTCTACCGTTCTGAAACGGTCCCACCTACACTGCCCTATGGCCACCAAGCAAATGCTACAAAAACACAGTACAGCCGCTATCCCCCCCTCAACTTTAGCAGGCCCAAGCGGCGATATGATGGACGCTATTGAGACTACGACTCTCAAGACTACTGCTTCCACTTCTGTCGACCCCAACTCTATCACCCCTTCTACCCCTTCGACCTACCTTTCCCACCCTCCTCATTCTACCATTTCTATGGCATCCACGGCAATGACGAGTGTCAGTCAGAAGTGAAAGGTGACCAGTGTCGCTGGGTCGGTTGCCGAGTCGGATGGTGCAAGAAAACGATCCTGTGTTTCAGCAGCCACACAGGCGAAGGTAGATGGTGCCATGGCGTTGCAGCAGCTGTCAACGTTTCTCGAGAAACTGGATCCATCCCTGTTACAACTGGTGCCATTACCTTCTATCGTACTCCCGCAGCTGCAACTGGCCTCTTCCAATCACGCCGATGAAGTTGTAGAGCAGGCCGTCGACTCTATGATGTCATTCAATCTCTCTCCTATTCAGAACAACAACATCGCCAATTACATGAGCGACCCACGAAACTTGACAAAGGTCAAAGTTTTTCTCAAGTTTGACATGCCATCGCGTCGAGTGTGGATTGAGAATGTGTTGGCTGAAATCAAGGTGGGCAAACAGCAGGGTGTTGGAACAGCATAATACAATCAGTAGGAATACAACAATTTGTATGTCTACACCATACTTTGTATCAATCGTGAATTCCCATTTTCCTCAGCTCAATCATGTAGTCCTACCACATTATCGTAGCAAGGTGGTTGCAACGCTGCTCTGCCCTTCGCCACTCAGCTGCATCTACAGTACCCTCTACAAAAACTCTGCTAGCAGGAGCATCACCGTCATCATAGAACTGTTCCAATCGATCCGCCTGAAATTTGGGTGTATAAAACGTGTTGGGATCAAGTTGTTGAACAAAGTTGTGAATGGCACAGAGTGCCGCAGGAATCCGAGCTTGAATGTCCATATCAAATTCAGGTGGAAGGAGGAGGATGCGCCATTGCCGTTTCAAGACCCCGAAGCTGCGCTTGATGACATTTCGAAGGTTGGCATGACGAAGGTTGAATAGTTCCTTTTTGTCTTGCGGCCTACAACCAATTAGCATTATATAGCGTACATATACTTTGTCCATCGGTGTACCGTTGATTCGCCTGCCGCCATTCTTTCAAATGGTATCTCACTCCCCAAAAGGGCACGAGAAGTGCATCAGATCCCCTGAATCCTGCATTAGCTAGCAGGTATTTCCCTTCGGGAACGAAGAAGTCATTGGTATGTGAGTCATGCCACATTGTTGCATCTGCTGTGGCACCATCCCATCCAGTCACAGCATAGATGAAGAGGAGATCAAAATCGCACACAAATAGACAATTTTGCAAGAGGAAACCCTTTCGGTTTCACATGTTTGGGTGCTCCTCAAGTGGCACATGTGCCTGGATGTGTGTTCCATCGATGGCACCAATACAGTCAGAAAAATACCGAAAACGAGGATCAAGAGTGATCTTGGTCGCCACAGGTGTTTCAGCAGTCGGTAGCTTGACATTTGAGGTGAAAAACGGCACCAATGAGAAAAAGTTGACCATGAGTTTGAAATATCTACGTCAATCATCAGTTTCTTCGTATACCGATAAAATGAAATGTACATACTTTGATATCATAGTAGGCGAGTGCTAGAATCTTTCGCCGATGTGCCATATGCTCAAACCAGTTGCACACATGTGAAGGAAAATCCCAAGCTGCTCTTCCAAAATGATCCCGCGTGACAAGCTTTCGAAGCTGTTTTTGACTAACACTTGAACAAGGGCATCGAAGGAATCATGGGTGACGTCTAGTGATGTTTTGATGTGATTGGGATGGCCATTTAGGAGCTCCAAGATCCATCCTTTACCGCTAAGAATGGAAGTGTAGAACGGAAGTTTGTCGGTTTTCGATAGGAAAAGGATGTTGTAGTAGTAGATGACATGTGCTATCATCATCATAAGCAATGTGAAGAGATGTCGACGTCAATCAAGCTTATAGCGGATGAATAATAGCTGTTGGGACTCAATATCCATGAGGAATATATTGATTGTGTAAGCTTTCTCATGTGATGGAGCTCTTGATTGTGTAAGCCCGGGCGGAGTCTACAAAATGCACAGCCTCCAGTAGTCAGGCGAAGGTACACTTTTGCCGAAGTGACTAGTAGTGGCAACTGGACAGGACCTAAGGCAAGCAATTTTGCTAGCAATGCCAGCACAATCTCATTGTCCAGCTCACTAATTGGGCCCTAAGACAAGACATCATCTACCATATCTTCCCTTGCACTTTGGATGCTAAGCAAATAGAAAGCAGTTTCAACTGGAGACAACAAGACCACAAGGAAGTCTTGCATGGCCATGAACCAAATAACTTGGTTCCTATTGAAGCAGTGACAGGCTAGACACCCAGACCTAGATTTGTCAGAGTTCCATGTGATGCCAGCTCTCAAAGCTTCCTTTTAAGCAAGGGTATAGATCCATGGAAACATTGAAGTATCCAGAGACTGCTGGAGTCAGGTGTTGGTGTGAGGAAGGAGGAGGAAGGGAATAGCTTGTGAGAGGACCAGAGCACCAAGGGTGCACTGAAGAAGGTGGTTCATATTTGCTTGATGGGCTTTTTGAATCTAAAAACATGGTCAGCAGAGTTGAAGTTAATTTGTGGGTGATGAGATTTACAGTAGCTTTGAAATTCCTCTTGAGGAACAATATATCAGCAGGATCTCCTTCTAGGGAACCAGGCATCAAGGAGATGGCATGGAGATTACAGTTGTCTATTGTTAGAAAGGCCAGTAGGAGTGGCTCATTGGAACTTAGTACATCCTAGTGTTTGTATGTGCTGTGAAATGCATGATTGGCAGTCTGGATAAGGTTCAGTTTAGAATAGAACACATGGGTCAAGTGGAACACAAATTGCCAGCAGTGCAAGAATACGCAGGCCCAGTGTCAATTAATACCCTTGATCTAGGTGACTGTTACCCAGTCAATAACAACTCAATAGGGAGAAAAGAACATGCACCTAGGAATGGCAGTGCAATCATGTTGCTTACCTACCCACCATCTGTGTACTCATCTAATGGGAAAGTGGTTGAGATCCCTTGCTCTGACTGAATGACAATTGGAATTTGCTCAGTTGTGGGACCCAGGGACAGCAGTGGACTGGCAGAGTAAGGTGGGGTGACAACTTAGACAGCCTCAACTTCTCTATTCTGACCAGGTAGGTTGGTATAGACAGGTGGCAGGGGGATGACCAAAGTAACTGGAGAAAGTAATAGACTAAGTTGATTTGGGGGATTTGGAGGGACCAGAGGGGACCAGCAAGTTACAATTGTATATGACCATGCAACTACTTTGCTGCTATCTGCACATTGTAGTTGCAAGCTTCCCTC
This sequence comes from Tubosaeta aff. alveolata, assembly GCA_038094535.1. Classification (NCBI taxonomy): domain Eukaryota; kingdom Fungi; phylum Basidiomycota; class Agaricomycetes; order Boletales; family Boletaceae; genus Tubosaeta; species Tubosaeta aff. alveolata. The sequence goes on along the minus strand of JBBPUG010001067.1, from coordinate 7,353 downwards.
ATCATGTCCTTGTGAATTTCAACACTTTCCACATGATATTATTCCTTTTCCATTGATGGGTGATTATCTTGTCCACCAGCCACTCTTTGTTGGTTTTACCGACATTGTAGAATGTGTGGGCATCTCACTGAGGGAACAACATATTGTTGTTTGCCTCATATCATCTTAAGAATCCAATATGAAATGTTGAATGAAGGCATCTAGCCTTTAGTTTGTCAGGCAAGTCCAGTATATATGTATCACCGGACTCATCTTTTCTTAGAACCTTCATTGGTTCTATGAATCAAGGGACAAGTCTTCCAGCTCATCCTTTTGGCATTATTAAATTCTTAGTGGAGAAATACACACTATCTGTTATGGTCTTGATTATTTCTCACTTTATGCTTTCACTTTTATCTTATCATAATAGGATCTTATCAAGGGTCACAGCCATACCATGCAGTAAGTGCTGACTTGATATGTGTTATAGTGTTTCATGCATGTTTCTCATTTCTATGCTATGCATGGTTATGCATCTTATCTAGGGTTTAGGATATTCCATATTAGTAACTTATTGGTAGATTTGGTCACAACATGTACATACATGTAGGATAGTATATAAAGACCAAGAGCTTGCCTAGGACATCTCTCCAGTCAAGTTCACTTGGAGTTTACCTTCATACTCCTTATAATTCCATCTTTTTTCTTGGCAAAGGTTGCCATACTTTGACATTAATGGTTTCACTTGTTTGAAGTTGTTTCACTTGAACTTGACTATCAACTAGTGCTGGAACAGAAGTCATTCTTCCACTAGGCTGTTACAAGTACAACAAGTATACTAAGGTCATAGAGCCTTTAACTAGATTACTTGTAATTCCTAGAAGATGAAAGATCATGTGAAGACTCACATGTGACTATATATCCAATAGATGTATCTTTAGAAAAGAATAAAACAATTCTAAGCACAAAAGGACTGTGCTCAGGTGCTAAAGGACATCTTAGAGAAGTGAAGTTAGGTAATATTGTGGTTGATATTGACCTTGCACTGTTGAAGAATCTCAGTGATACCAGAAGGCTGCTCTGAAAGAGGAAAAGCTTGAGTTGAGCTCTTGCTTTCTCATTATGGATTTGCAGAAAGGACAGGTTGATGAAGAACTTGTAGCATCTCAGAAGGTTCCACTTGATGAAGAAGTACAGAACATCCCAGTATGAGAAGTAGGTTGTAGAGAGTCTGCATATAGACTCCAACCCATATTGGGATATTATCATCAACCAGAAAAGTCTGGTAGATATTGTGAATCAGATGCTAGAGGCTCATTGAAGTCAGAAGTGCAGAAATCAGAAGTCAGAAAGAGGGTTCATGTACAGACATTGAATCACTTATATTTTAGAAGAACACCAATAAGCTAGAAGCAACACATTTGAAAATGATGACAGAACTTTGCATGCTTATTGTTCTGATCATGTTTTTGTTGCTTACATCATTTCTCATATGCATATGAAAAGCAGTACCATTTGAAAGACTGGTAATGCTGTATGTCACTTGAAAACAAGGCTACTTTGAAGTTGTTGTAGTTGAAGCAATGTTGTGGTACACATACTCTAAACCAGAAAAAATGGAGAATGATGATGAAGGATCTTCCTCCCAAAAATATAAAGGAACAGGCTTAGTTGGTTGGATGCAACTACACTTGGAATCCTACTAAATGAGGAGAAGAAGAATGGGTATGCAATGACAATTGGGATCAGGATGCCTGTAATGATAAAGCCTAGAGACAAGTGGATGAATGGTGTACACATACACCTACACTAATTGGTCCACCACCATGGGTGACAAATTCACCCTTATTTAGAACAAGTAGATTTGCAACACCAAACATATATGCAATTGGTGAATTGCTGGACTTGGTCAGCAGGCCAAGCAATGCAATAGATGTTGAACATCCAGTTCGACTCCTTTAGGTAGTATTATGTAATACAATCATGTAGTATATAATACAAACTCAGTTGTCTGAGTTCAAATAGAGTCTTTACCTCTTACATCCATGTGCCCGCTATTTGCAACAGCAACTGCAACACCAAGTGAGTACCTCCAGTCTCACACCTCTGCATAATGCTCTGCTTGACAGGTTATAAGCCCTGATCAGTGCAGTGAGGAAGTGCCTTCATGGCTGCGTCCAAACTTGCTGCAGGTCAGCTTTGCCTAGTCAGTCCTTGCTGCTTTGTGTGCAGGACAGACATGGTGATGTGCTCACTACACTTCCACCTCCTTGCTGCTTTTAGTGCAGGAGAGTATGCAAAGCGGCACACATCCACATTGTCACACACCTTTGTGGCTGCCATCCCTTACGGGAAGACTATGTTAGTGTTGTCATGGGCACTGACTGTGCTCTTTCTGTTCTTATTCTCTTGAACAATACTGATGCTGCATCAACCCTAGACCCTCAAACACCCTCCTGCATTTTTTATACTACACCATGTCCTTCAACAACGCTGTCACCTCTTCCTCCTCTGCCATCCCCTCCTACCATGATAACATTGAAGCTTGCCTTCATTGCTTGTCTTTTGACATGGACCTCAAACTCTGATTCTATGAAATCAAAACCTTCCTTTGGGCCCAAGGACTCTGGCTCTGGGACGACTCTGCCTGCTACCCCTCACCCACCTCCATTCCTCTGACTTTTAAGAGAAAGTGAACTGAAGAAGATGATCTCAATGACTTTTCTACTGAGATTGATGAGCTCTCTCCTAAAAGACCTCGTCTTAGTCCAGAGATTGACATCTTGCATCCGCTTTAGTGTTCACCCCCTCCCATCTCCAACCTTCTTCCAGGGATGCAGATCATCCCCCTCAAGCACTCAAGTCCCAATTTCTGTGATAAACTCCTAGTCCCCCCTCACTCTCCACTCCTTCAATCACCATTTATATCCGGTGACTCATCCTTCTTTATGGAGATGGACATTTTGGATGAGAACCACCTCGTCCATCACTACACCTCTTTTCTGATTAATCAAAGAGAGGGAGAATATGACTTTGACCTCCATGAATGCACCTTCAATATAGATGCATTGATGGATATGGACTATGACCTCACATTCTTGGAGGAGAGGGATCACAGGTCAGTTGATCACCTTTTACCTGCTGCCAGTCCAAGCTTACATGACAATGCTGCTTTAGCACATAATTATTCATCATGTATAGTTAGCTCTACAGTATTTACATAGGATGTAACTGTAGTTAGTGAAATGGACACTTGTGTGCATGGTTTGAATAACAAGTGTGATCACTGTAAACCCAAAAATCCAAGGTGGCAAGTGTCATTGCTGTGTGCAGTGCCCACTCCTTCAGTGAGCTGGAATGCATTTTTAGTCAACTCCTTAGGGTCTGAAGATACTCACATGCTTCAGTATGTTGTCGAACTCAGATGTATCTTCTGTACTATTAATCCATTGCTGCAGCTTGGGGACCCACTTCCTGAGTTCTTCATAGCTCTTATAAGATTCATTTTCCCTGGGAAGACGCCTTCTTGCTACCACTATTGAGTGTGTTGTAGTGTTCTTCTTACCAAGCAGCTGTACTGGCAGTAGGAGGCAAGTCCAGTGATATCTAAATGAGAGAACTTACCTTTAATTTGTAGCAAATTCATCAATAACACTGTCTATGAACTCTGTGTCTGCATCCTGTGAGCACATAGGGCAGACATGTGTCTGAAAGAAATATTCAACCATTCATATGTAGATAGAGGTTTTGATATCTTTAGCCAGCTCAGAACGAGAATGCCCAAGGTTGGTGTGATAGCAGGTTTGGGCACCTCTTGTGATGCCCTGGGGGCTGAAAACCCTATCAGTCAGATAAATTTTACTGATATAAACCTACCCATTTGAGCCTTTGTGTAATGAATTTGTTCTGTCTAAGATTGATTTCAGGTGTGCAAGGATAATGGCGAAGTTGGGGCTCTGGCCCATGGAATGGGGCCTGTGGTGGTCAGTATGTGCAGATTATACTCTCAACCAAAGGCCCAAAACCAATTGCTGATAGGTCACCATGGAAAGTGTCAATGGAAGGGATGATAGGTGCTGTCATCAAGGAAGATAGGTCACCAAAAAGAAGTTGATCGGGTCTAATGGAACTAGGTGGTTGACTAGAGAGAGTGGGATAATGGACTGCTGGGAGAGCAATGGTAGGGGCTGCTACCAGATGAGATAGGTTGCTAATGAAGAACCAAGACTGGTTCTGATTGGGTCCAACAGCGCTAGAGGATTGGGTGGCAAGAGGGGTGGTGAAAGGTGGGTTGGGTCCAGCAGTGCCAGGAAATTGTGTTGCAAGAGAATGGGAGTAGAAGGTAGGTACCACCACTAGAGAAGACTGGTCACCAAAAAGAAGCTAGTCAGATTGAACAAAACCAGATGGTTGTCTGGGGAGAGAAGATGGGTTGGGTTCGACAGCTCCAGGTAATTGGGTTGCGAGAGGGTACAGCACATTGATGTCAAAAGGATTTTGGAGCATTCAGAGAGAGTTGGACTGGTCAGAGATAGGGAAAGACTGGTTCAGTGCAACTGCACCGGGGTAGGGGAGGTCATTGATGGGGAAATGGCTAGTGACAGTGAAGGATTGGCTGGATTCTAGGTTGGATTGGCTAGATTCGGGGTAGGACGACTGGTGAGAAACTTGGTGGCCAGGCTACATGAGCAGTTAGCATCTAAAAATGGTGTGAAACGGAATGCACCCACCAAAGAGCCATCAAATAACATGATTAACTTGCATATGAAGGTGTTATATCTGGTGATTTCACACTCATATTGTTCATTGATGGCTTACTGCTTCTCATTTCAGCTCCTAGTTATCATCATTCGATTCCCCATCTTCATTATGCCTATATCCAACTTTCCCCAGCTCATTTTGACTTGTTAATCGCTCTGTGCAGTTGCAGAGCTCCTACCTTATGCTTATTCAGCATTGTGGCTGATCTGTTTGCCAGTATTTACTTGAAGTGCACATAGAGCCTGTTGTCCACTATGGTTTCCTCCTTGGTTACTCACTGTGGACATCAGGTCTGTACTTCCTTATTCCTCTGTTAATATATCTTGGTTACTCACTGTGGACATCAGTCCTAGCTCCCAGAAGCCCCTTGAGTCGACCCAACAAGTGGCTAGTCTGCTTCCTCAATCCTTCGCTCTTATCAGAAGGAAGGGCCAAAAAAAACAAGATTTAGAGGGCATGGGGTAGAGGGAGAAAATGTTTGCTTATCAAACATTGTAAGCCCTCTACTATCGCAAAACACGTGTATGAAAGATGGCACCTATCTCGTTTTCCACTTTGAGCATTCAAGGGCTAGAATCTAGTCAATCTGCTGGACTAAACAAGATTACTGAAGTGTAAATGGGGCAATTGATGGGAGAAACACTGTCTGTTGGTGAAATCAGGGCAATGCACAGAAAAAGGATGGGGTACACAAACTTACATCTACTAGAGTACAAACGGGGCCAGCTGTGGAAGGGAGGAACAGGGTAAATTAAGTTCTTGTCTGCTGGTGTGAACAAGGTGAACTGTGAGGGGAAGGACAGGGTAAATGAGCTCACACCTGCTGAGGTGTAAATGAGGCTGGCTGTGAGGGGAAGGAGGGGCAATGTAAATAAGCTTGCATCTGCTGGGGTGTAAATGAGGTTGTTTTGTTGGGGTGAAATCAAGATTGGAAAGAAAGGATGGGATAAATGTAAATGAACTTATGGCTATTGATGGGAGAAACACTGTCCGTCAGTGAAAGCTAGGCAATGCACAGAAGATCAATAGGGTAAATGAACTTGCGGCTGCTGGGGCATAAACAAGGCTCATTGTAAGAGCCAAGGTAAATGAACTTGTGTTTGTTGGTGTAAATGAGGCTATTCTGTTGAAGTGGAATTGAGGCTGGCAAGAAAGGACAGGACACATGTGGATGAACTTACGTCTGTTAGGATGGAGGGGCAAATGAATATAAAACAAGGATGGCTATGAGATAAGGGCACAAAGGGAGAAGAAGGTAAATAAACTTACATCTGATGGGATGTATTGAAATGAAGATATCAGTAAAGGAAAGGCTGTCCACTGAGGTGCAGTCGAGGTAAGCTGTAAATGGAAACATAGGAAGGAAAGATGAAAAGAAAAAAAAAACAGAGGAGTGGAGATCTTTGTAATGTGGATGATGAGCATAGAGCAGAACACCAGGTTGGCCATAATAGTGAAAATGGCAACAAAAAGACATCACCGATAGAGGCTAGAAAAGCAGGAAGCCCCACCAAGCCTTCAAACTTGTCATTTGGTGGTGACGAGGCGACTTAATAGACATAAAGTCTAGGAGTGTTTAATCCTGATGCTAACACAAAGTCAAGCTACTGAGACGGCATGAGCAGGACAAAGTCAGATCAAAAGGCTTGGAAGGGCACAGCTGGGGTGGGAACAGAGTCATCAGTGATGACTTGGAAGGCAGACTCAGATCAATGAACATGCGGCATTGAACCAGCCAGGGGTAGCGATGATCATTACTGTGAGAGAGAGAAAGTAAGCAAGATATCAGATCTCTGACCAGCAGGTGGTGTGTTGGTGGTAGCAAGTCATGTGTAAACCTTGCTGTGATACGTGATATGGTGACTGGGAGAGGCCTTAGTGATGATCCAAATACAGTCGTGAGAGAAAGTTAATTATTGCTATACACCAGTGGACAGGACAAAGTTTTGTTTGGTAGGGACAGTGTGGCACAACCCTTGGAAAAGATGCAAAAATGCATTTCAAAAAGGACATAACAGAACAAATATATGATGTAGAATCAAAAGTAGGGGATGCAACAACATGGATACAAAGAATCCATGCTACAATTTACAAACCATACATTGTATGTGAATGTTCAATGTTGAACAATTGCTAGGCGTCTAGAATAACTATTATGCTCGTAATTAACAAGATTTATCACTCACTGTGGTTACTACCACTTTAAACATGGTTCACATTTGATCTTACTCCCACCACATAAGAATCAAGTGCATTCTTCTGCTTCAAGGATATCAAGCTGGTGGTTGGCAGTAGAAGTGGACACAATTTCTTTTGCATATTTACAATGCTTGTACATCACTAACTCCTCTAAGTGTTTTGGGTTAGTGACCGTGAGCTCAAATTCATCAAGGTTGTCCTGATGGTAATGATCAATATGCTGCAAGAGTCTCAAATAATGTTCCACTTCTTTGAGCTCCCATGAAGAAGCCAATGCACACAACTGTCTGCTCTCATGGGTTGCTGCCTTCAAAAGAACAGCCTCTTGCAAAGCCATGTCTGCTAGCCTGATACCAGCTAGCTTAGCACACTGGACATCACTATGGACACCCAAAGCAAAGAGATCTGCTTACT
>JBBPUG010001066.1:0-12462 GCA_038094535.1 Tubosaeta aff. alveolata | reverse complement strand
CTCATGTGTTTCCCTTCATCATCAATAAATATGCAGCAGGCCCATCCATGTATTGGATACTCTGTTGGTGGGTCTGAAATGGGCTGGCCATCTAGATGGTGAAAATGTCAGGGCAGGCCAGCCATATCAGATGTGAAAATTTCACTACATGGGCTCAGGACATCATCTTAACGACATCCTCAGCAGTTACAAGACATTGTTGCAATGCCTGAAAGACAATGGGAGGAGGAGGACCAGCAGCAGCAGGAGGCACTTGTGGATTGAGTACACACTCTTGGTAAGCCTGAGTCCTCTTCTTTGCTTTTTCGAGAGCTCGCGCAGGATCCCTCTATCCCATCATCATAGCGCACATGAGCTCACTCACCTTGAGGTTCTTGTGCTTCCTCCAAAAATGGAGGAAAGCCACAAGATCCTGGCTTTGTCGAAGAGCATGCTTGCTCTTTTCATACTCGACTTCTGCATGTGTGGTCGCAAAGAGAGTGTGAACACTCTCTGGGGTGTTGAATAAATAGACGGGACCCATGATCTCTTGGTCTGTCCTAGTCCTCTTATCATAGAACCTCTTAGGTGGGGTTGGAGGGTAGATCCTCACCTGTATGTGTTGCTGCACCTTTGCAAGCACAGCCCCTTGGTACCCATACAGATATTTATTCATCTGAATGAACAGGGTATCTTTACCCTTCTTTGAGTCATGCCCCAAACCTAGTACGGTGAGGCCATGAGGGATTTCATTCCCTTTGAACACAGGAAACATTGTGCCCTTGGCCGTCTCAAGGGTTAGTGGAGCAAGGGCCATTGGAGAGGTGAAGGTGAATGATGAGTCAGCCATGACAACGTCATAAGTGGCTTGTGGCTGCTCGGAAACAGAAAGGGCTTTCTCTTTCCTCTTGAGCAACAGTTTGAATGTAAATGGACCCTCCTGGATCCCCCCCTCAAAGAAGAAGAGGACCCTGAGGGCCTGGACTGAGTTGGCTCAATGACCAACAACAATGACAAGCTAGCACCTGTAGTCTGCTCATCATGCAGGCGCTGTTGGAGAGATAGGGAACGGGCTGCCTTGAACTGGCAAACCTCGTCCTGCTCATCTCTAGGGGCAAGGTGACAGCCCCCACACAACTCCTTGATCTCGTCATGTGCAGCATTGAGCTGTGCATGGAGGTTGTTCTGCTCATCACAGTACCTTGTCATACACTCGCAAAGGTTCATGTATGACTTGCGTTGAGCAAGGCTCACTGTGTTATCAGCAAGATCCTCGATGGCTGGCTCCATGCCATAACACCAGGTTGTGACTCCTAGCGCAATGTGCACTGCAAAGTCGCCACAAGTGTGACAGCTATTTTCATGACGAACCATGGGGAGACCAGGGTGACAAACTCAGTCTCTGGGAGAGTTGTCCCTGGAATGTTTTGCATGACGAGAGTCATATGAAGGGGATTGGGAGTTGGACAGCACCCGCATATGCTTGGCACCACTGCTGGTCATAGCATGACTGCCACAACCAGGAGGATCTGGTTCGGATGAGGGTGAGCTTGCACAAATGCGAGACAGGGATTGGCCATGCAGGATGTCCGATCCCCCTCAGAACATGCAGGAGAAGAAGAGCAATGACCAACAGCCATGATGAAAGTGTTAAAGTATCTAAATAAGGGCAGCAATTGCCCAACTCAGACTGTGCTGCAAATACAGAGCACAACTGAGGTGAGAGGGAGGGATTGAAAAAAATTAAATAGTGTCAAAGACAAGCACACGCTTAGCTCCAGAAAACTCCAGAGTGGAATAGGCAAAAATAGGCATGTCAGATCAGGGAACATGAAAGGTGCAGTAGCCCATGTTCAGAGGGACTAGGAGTGCCACCAAGTGAACGACACAAGGTGTGACTATACTATAATAGGCATAAGTAAGTCTGAAAGCAGTAGAGTAAGAAATGGGAGAGAAACGGCCAGAGTTAACACATGTGTAACTCTAGAGTTGTCCAGAGGTCATACTTTGACAGAAAGTGGATGGTGGTGGTGGTATGAAAGGAACAGAAAGAGAGAGAAAGTAGTTAAGTGGAACACATCTTTAAATCAAAGTGTGTGATTAAGTAATGAAAAAAGTAAATAAGCTATATAAGGAAATTGATCAACATAAGCTTTAAACTATCTATGGTGGCTGTGTTTTGTTTTATTCGTCTGTATACTAATATGGAAATTGTTGTTGTAGGATTTTATTTTTCTGTATTTTTCTTTTTTATCTCAATCATGTGGCAGTTTGTCTGCCACTTTGGGTTACTTGATTTGGATGTAGTGTCATGTTTCATGACACTGAGGCCACTTTGCAACCTTGGCTCACTCTTGCGAGCCTTGCGTCTTTCAATGCAATAGGTGTGCACTTCACACACCTTAAAGTTCAAGGTACCTATCAAGGGCCTCCAACTCTTCACAGTTTTCTTGGGCTCCCATGTGGTGTCACCCAAGTTCCACTTCACAAGAAACTCAATGTTGTTCCTTCTCCATCAATGGACAATTATCTCATCCACCAACCACTCTTCATTGTTTTTACCGATGTTATAGAACACGTGAGCATCCTATCAAGGAAACAACACGTCATTGTTCGCCTCATATCATCTCAACAATCCGATGTGAAACATCGGATGAAGGCATTTAGCCTTTAGTTCTTCAGGCAAGTCCAGTGTATATGTATCACTGGACTCATCTCTCCTCAGGACCTTCATTGGTCCTATGTATTGTGGGACGAGCCTTCCAGCTTGTCCTTTCAGCATCGTTAAATTCTTAGTGGAGAGATATACACTATCTCCCACTTAGAGAGTTGAACTCTCCCTTCTGGCCTTATTGGCCTAATGCACTTGCATCACCCTACTTTCAATTATAGCATCATGCACCATTTCCAGGTTCTTGAGAGCATTGTTAACAAACACTTGCACCCCTGGTGCCAAGGAAGGTTTTCCTTCCTCAATTCTATGCATCAGTATGGGCATAAACCCATAGTTTAGCTTGAAGGGTGCAAACCCAGATGAGCTACTTATGCCTGAGTTAATGGTGAATTCCATCATAGGTAATCTTTCAGCCCAATCAGTTTGATCAGGTCGAACCATGGAGTGTAGTATCTGTACTACGTTCCAGATTGCTTGTTCTGAGGCACCATCCATTTGTGGATGAAATGCCATGGACATTAGGAGCTTGGCTCCCATCATCCGATGTAGTTCATGCCAGAAAGCTGACGTGAACTTTGGATCCCTGTCAGAAACAATCGTCTCTGGTAGACTGTGTAAGTGGACTACCTCCTTCAAGTATTTTATTGCAAGCTCGGATGCTCGCAATGTCATATTCACAGGTATGAGATGTACCATCAACATCAGTTAACAAATGCCCACCCACAAGTAGTCATACCCATTACTTGGTGGGAATGGACTGACAAAGTCCATAGCGATCAATCCTCATGGTCTTCTAGGTATGGGTAGACTATGCGAGAGACCTTATGGTCTCTGTCAGTCAGTCTTTGTCACTTGACAAGTTGGACAAGATCGACAGAATTGATCTACTTCTCACCTGAGTTTGGGCCACCAGTACCATCTGCGGATATAATCCGCTGTGTGTTGGAACCCAAAATGTCCCAGCACCTTGTGTGCACTATCAACCACAAGGGCGACAATACTGTCATCCTTAAATTTGGCGTGTAGGAGGCATAAAACCTCCTCCTCACCACAGTTATCTGTATAGAGAAGACCATTCTTCTCTCTAAATCGTGGGTGATGACCTACTCAGTCTATTATCTTAGCGAAGAACGACTCGCTTGTGTATCCCTTGCAGATCGCTTCGAGGAATTCTGGCGTATTTCCATACGTCAGTGGTGGGGCTCTAGTGGCCTTCGTGGATTTGAGAATCATAGGATCCCCCTGCACATTTGCACTCGGAGGATCCGCAACTGTCTTCTCCACAGCTGAGGCCATCTCTTGAGCCTCTTTTAATTGACATTCTTGTTTTTCCTTTAGATGAGTACTCTTACGAGGCTCATCTATGATCTCAATCACTGAGTTTTTCAACTCCATCCATTGATCATGGGGAAGATCGTCCCCATTTGGGTCCAAACATATATCTGTGTTGGCCCAATCAATCTCTTCATCTGAGGTGGTATCATCTCCTTCATTTTCATAGTAGCGGGACAAACAGTCCACTACTTGGTTCTCTGAACTCTTAGGTCCTGTCCAGTTGGCGCTGAGTTCAGAGTTTAGTGGTCGGCTACATAGATTACCTGACCCCAGAGATCACCGGGCTCAGCAGCAGCATGCATCTACCGCACCCGAAGAAGTGATCCAGCACCCCTCCTCAAGGCCCCATTCATGAGTCCACAATGCACTCACACTCTAGCACGTCCTCTTGATCAACCCATTCTTAGTCCTCAAGACGATCCCTATGCTCAAACAGCATTATAAATCCTGCTGAACTCAGCCAAGCAACAAGGGCAGTGACGAAGAAATCGCATCCGAAGACCTCCTGGCCCCATGAGCACATGCAAGAGCTGGTGCATTTTCTTGTATCACACACTACTGCAACTGACAGTAATTTCAAGCTTCCTATGTTTCAAGAGGCAGCCACACACCTCAACAAGAAATTCCCTGTTGGCCAAGATGGCGTTATGGTGGCGAAAACTGCAGCAAGCTGCTCTACAAAGTGGACAGGGGTAAGTTGAATTTATTCACATTTTTTCCTACTTAACTAATGGTATCGACAAGCTGAAGAAAGAGTTTGTCGTTGTGCGTGAGATCCAGAATGCATCGGGTCTACACTATGATAACAACAAAGGTGTGCTGGTTGACAATACAAATGCTGATGCTTGGAAAGGATTCTGTAACATACGTTCTCAAGTTTATGGTATTCTTATGCTAATGTTCAGATCAATTCAGTCACACAAGGGGGCTCACAAATATGCGAACACGCCGTTCCCTTTCTAGAAGGATATGGAGTCATTGATGCCATCAATGTCGAAAGGAAGGCATGTTTTTCGCCCAGGTAGTGCTGTGGCAAGCAGATCGTCGACATCACACATGGAAGGTGGCCCTTCCAAGGTGGCCCCTGCTGGTTCCTTAGCCACTCATCAATCTATGGGCACCCCCAGCTCTGTCAATTTGTCAACCACTAATCTGGATCAGCCCAATGCTATTGCACCATCACCTCCTTCCACCTTTTTTCGTGCACCGTCTGGGATTGGAAGCTCCACCACATCTGATATCACCAGCATTAGCTGCCAGAAATGCAAGGCTGGCGCAAGTGGTGTTGAATCCACTGTGGGTTCACAACACAGCTCTCACAAGCATGCATGGCCACTTTCAATGACTGCCCAGGCTCAAGTGGATGCGAGCGAGTCAGTCCAAAAGCTATCAACTGCTTTTGAGACGTTTTTTCAGGATTTTAAGAAGGATCAACAGCAAATTTTATCCACTATCTGTCTGCCAGGAAGCTCTGACCCCAACGTACCCGCACCTACTTCTGCCGCCACTACTACTGCTACCTCCACTCTTGATTCCAACACTACCACTCACATGGCTGCTGCTCTTGTTGAGCTTCCACTTTCTCCTGATGACATGAATGATATCACTGACTACATCCAGAATCCAGCACACAAGCATTCGGTCCTTTTTTTTCTAGCATTCACACCTGAGGCGTGTTTATCCTGGGTTCAAAAGCAGCTCAGGGAAATCTGTGCAACCAATGTTTGAAATGGCATACTAGGTGAGCTTTCTGTCACATTCTGAGCTGCTGGAGCTGATGGCAATAGTCTTGCCACATCTCTTCTGTGATTTGATCATATCTTTCTTCTGCCCACTGCTGTTCTGCAGCATCTGCTGGCCCTTCTGCCAACTCTCCAAGTTCTTTGTTACCTTCAAGTCCTCCCCCCTGTGCCAATTGAAGCACATCAAACTCTGGGTCAAAAAAGTGCTCCAGATTGAGATCCTGTATGAAGTTATGGATTGCACACAAGGCGGCGGTACACAGCTTTGAATATCCATGTTGTACTTGGGTGGGAGCAAGAGGATTCACCATTTTCGTTTCAACACCCCAAAGATGCGTTCAGTGATATTCCGTAGTATTGCATGCTGCAAGTTGAATAGTTCTTTTTTATTCTGTGGTCTAATGAGCTTCGAATGAGTACCTTTTTTTCATGACTCTTGAGCTGAATTTGTACCACAGGTTCACATGCCACCACTCCTTCAAGTGATACCATACATCATGGTAGGGGACCAACAAGGCATTGGATGACCCAAAACCTGCATCACCAAGGAGATAACGACCATGAGGGACACGAAGATCGTGTGTATGCATGTCATTCCAGAGGGATGCATTATTGGTTGCACCATCCCAACCTGTCAGTGCGTATGTGAAGCAGAAGTCAAAATCACAGACAAACAAACAGTTCTGTGATAAGAAACCTTTCCAATTTCACATGTGTACATGGTCTTCAAATGGAACGTATGGCTGGATGTGCATTCCATCAATGGTGCTGATGCAGTCAGCAAAGGAATGAAAACACCGATCTTGTGTTATCCGCTCTGAGATCAGTGTTCATGCTGTTGGGAACCGCACATTTGCAGTGTAAAATGGCGGCAACAAGAAGAAATATAGCATTTTTTGAAGTACCTATCGATTTATTTTCACTCTCATTTTGCACACAGGTTTTTAAAAATGCTATTACCTTGAAATCATATCAGGTGAGTGTTGAAACCGCTCACCGCCATGACATGTGCTCAAACCAGTGACACAGATGTACAAAAAAATAGCAAGCTGTTGCTCAACAGAGATTCCATGATGAGAGCGATGGAATCCATTTTGTTCCAAAACATGTACAAGTGCTTCAAATACATTGTGGGTGATGTCGAGGGATGTTTTGATATGATCTGGATGTCCGTTCAACAGTTCAAGTACCCAGGCTTCACCAGTCAAGATTGACGTATGATATGGTATCTTTTCAGGCTTAAAGAGGAATATCAAATTGTAATAATATGTCACTTGCACAACAAGGAGTGAGAGCAGGAGGATAAGACGGCTTTGCTGTTTTGTGTAGAGGACTTGTACTTCAAGGTCCATTCGCATGGTGGGCAGTATCTACACGATATCAGTATCTATGCGATATCTATGACAGATCTATCAATGCGGGTATCTCCGATGTACATAGCCGACCACTAAACTCTGAACTCAGCACCAACTGGATAGGACCTTGGCATATACTATGCTCACATTGAATCACAATAAATAATCAAGCCAGCGAACTTGTTGGCTTGATAGTTTTCTTTGGGTATTCAAATACCCTAATGCTTCATGATCTGTAATGATCATGAACTTGAAGCCGAGAAGCTTGTCTTCTCACTTCAATAGGGCTTCAATTATAGCAAGTGTTTCTTGCTTGAAAGTCCTGTAATTTTGCTGAGCATCACTCAGCTTTTTCAACATAAATCCTATGGGCCTATAGGTCTGCCAATTGGACACTTGTCCATACACTGCACCCACTCCATACACTGCACCCACTCCATACAGTGACACATCACAGACAAGCCAAATCGGCTCATCCTTCCTAGGGTCAATAGGCCTTAGGATCGGTATTTATAGACCATATCTTTTATGGTCTGGAAACACTGATCATGGAGTTCTTTCCACTTGAATGGATGGCCATTCTGTTCGATGCTTGTTAATGGCATCATGAATGCTGATACATCTGGCATGAACTGTGCCAGGTATTCGATGAGACCAACAAAATGTTGTATCTCTTTAAGAGTTCTTGGAGTTCTCCAACTCCGAATTCGAGACATCTTGTCTCGGTCTGCATGGATTCCATTTCAGTCAATTACATGACTGAGGCAATTGAGCTTTTCGCCATAAAGCTCACACTTCTCCTTTTTGAGATAGAACTTGGAACATTTGAGTGTCTCAAACATTATCTGGAGGTGGTGTTCATGCTCCTCCAGCATGTCACTGTAGACAAATATATCGTCTAGGTATACATAGACAAAGTGCCCTATGTGATCTCGAAAGATCACAGTCATTAGACAAATGTAGCAAGGGTGTTACAGTCCCCTTGTTGCATGACTTGACTCCAAAAAGTGCCATAAATCATGGAGAAGGCCGTCTTCTGGCTCCACACAGACCTGTTCGTATGCATTTGACAGGTTTATCTTCGAGCGATACTTCACTTATGCAACTTCCATTCAGATCTGATCCTGATCTGGAATGGGCATAACGTCCTTAATTGTGTTATCATTTCGTTTGCAGCAGTCAATGACTGTTCACAATTTCCCAGATTTCTTGGGAATACATAACATGGGTGCGGCCTGTGGGACACTTTTCATGACCCACCATTCCATGTCCGTGTATAATTGGATTTTATCCGATAGTTGTTGTTTCAGAGCATCTGGGTAACGAGGCAAGTGGTAAGCTTACTGCTTGCCTTCGTCAATTAATGGGATTCTATGATTGACATCCTGTATTGGAGGAAGTTTCTTTTTAACTCCTCCAAGTAAGTGTTTGTATTTGTGAAACCATTGGTTTTGCAGTTGAGGAATGTCTTCCTTAGTCAGTGATTTTGTTTTTATTGCTGTGAGTTTTGGGCTCACAATTTTCTTATCTCCATTCTCTCCACTCCTCCTGTAACGCGAGGTGTACCCGAGAGGACGTTGGTAACACGGAGTGTACTTGAGAGAGTGTTCGACTAAACCCAAGAGAGGCGGACACTCACGAAGAGGTACCACAGCGTCTCTCCTAGCAAGTTTAGTGCAAACCAAGACAGAGGACAAAGGACAAAGACGAGAGAGCACACTGATCTCGAGAATTACTCGAGGACAAGAGATGAGTACAACGAAGACTTATGGACAGAAGACGAGGGACTTAGGACTAAGAGATTCGAGGATCAAGGACGAAGGACGTTGGATAGGACTGAGGACAATGACAAGGAACTCAGAGGACTCGAGAATCGCTCGAGGACAGAGAAGGGCTAGCACCAGGTGTGTAGATTCAGAGTGA
Source organism: Tubosaeta aff. alveolata (assembly GCA_038094535.1). NCBI lineage: Eukaryota > Fungi > Basidiomycota > Agaricomycetes > Boletales > Boletaceae > Tubosaeta > Tubosaeta aff. alveolata. Next base: position 3,454 of record JBBPUG010001066.1, on the reverse strand, counting down.
GGAACTATAATACAAGCGATCTGGTATATAAGTGTTCTAGTCGTGAAAGAACGGAACACTGTGGAATGTGATGGAACAAGGGGGAACATCGCCGTCGTGAGAGAGACAGCTGCGGAGCTAATCGTCCAATGAGAGAGCAAAGATAGGGCAAGACAAAAGAAGAAACTGTAGAGTCGAGTCATCCACCTTGGAAAGGAAATGACAACACGAGGAAGTCATTGGAAGGGGAAAGGTGAGGAGACGAGACGACAGTTCGAGATACTACTCAGGGAAAGAAGTAAGCCTGAGAGATAAAGGTAAGAGTTATCACCCGAAGGGAATGTTGATAGCCTCAAGAGAAAGTCGTGGTTGACGACGAGAAGAGGAAGAACTAAAGAGAACAATGAGAGAAGGGTTCGCAAAAGAAAGAAGAAGAAAAGAATCGTAACACCTCCCCTTCGAAAGGTCATCGCAGGACATCTGTCCCACTGACCTTCCGAGTCAATCGGAAGAGGAAGACGCCCTAGGGCGTCTTTTTTCCTCCATAGTGAGCTCTCACTCACTGAGGAAGGACACATGCTCACATCCAATTATGAGAACTTGAGCGTCAAAGTCCATTTGTACACAATGTTCGCACAAAAACAATATACCTAGTATACAATCGTAGCGATCAATATTCACTACATCAAAGTATACCTCCAATCGGTATTGTCCAACCATTAGTGGGTTTATCCCACCATGGGAGATCCGTGAATGGCTCCCAATACAGCCTAATTGCAGTGTGAGCTGCTGTTTCATGTTAAAGTATCTAAATAGGGGTGACAATGCCCAACTCAGAATGTGCCACAAGTACTGAGCACAACTAGTATTCACCTAAATAGGGGCTACAATGCCCAACTAAGGTAAAGTAAATACAAGGTACTAAGAATCAAGCAGTGTCTCACCTCAGAATGTGCCACATGTACTAAGCACAACTGAGATGAGATGAAGAAGTCAGAATGGTTAAATAGTGATGAGGATATGTGCTTGCTAAACTCTGGACAAGTCTGGAACAAGATAGGTGAAAATAGGCGTACTGCTTTGGGAAATAACAAAGAGCACAGCAGTGCATGTTTGGAGGGAGTAGGAGTGCCACCAAGCGATTGACACAAGGTAAAACTGTACTATAATAGATACACATGAGTCCGAAAGAGGTAGGGTGAAAGACAGGTGAGAAACGACTGGAGTTGGTCTCTGTATAAACTCCAGAGTTGTCTGGAGTTATACTTTGACACTCCCACTCGAGCACAGCCGTAGGTCCATAGCCCTTACGAATTTCCAATGTTGTTAATGAGGTAGAGGTTTCGTAAGAATGTCAGCTACCATATCTCCAGTAGGAACATACTGGACCACAGCCTCCCCCTTTCCAACCAAGTCATCCTGAACAAAGTGGTACTTCCATTGGATGTGCTTTGTCCGAGCACAGAATTGCAGATCCCGGCATAAGATGATAGTGGCTTGATTATTGCAATGAAGTGTGGTCGGTCCGGTTTGTGGATGTCTGATTTCCTTAAAGAAAGTCTGAAGCCATGCAAGGTGTTGTCCGGCATTGCTAAGTCTGATGTACTCCAATTTGGTAGAAGACAGAGCAACCATGCTTTGCAGTTTGCTGGACCAGGAGATGGTGCCGCGATTACTGATAAAGACATATCCGGAAACGGATCTGGAGTTGTCCAGGTCTTGCAACCATCCAGCATCTGAGAAACCATGAAAATCCATATCCAATGACACTTTGTTTCCATCAAACCAGAGTTCCATGTCTGTGGTGCCTCGGAGGTAGCGAAGTACACATTTTGTGGCATTCCAATAATACCTTTTGGGACCGGAGCTGAAATGGCTGAGAGTTCCAATGGAGTATGCGAGGTCTGGTCATGTTTCCATCATGAGGTACATGAGTGAGCCTATGACTGTTAGGTACGACACCTTAGTTCCGTTAATGATCATCTCCGATACTGTGGAGTTGTCCTCTGGATCATTTGCACACAATGACAGGCCGTGAAGCATGGGTGATTGGCATGGAGTGGAGTTCACCATTCCGGTGCACTGGAGAACAGTTTGCACGTACTGAGTTTGTGATAAGGATATAGTGCAGAGCTTTCGGTTGCATCAGACTTCAACTCCTAGGATGAACTTTGCTTCTCCAAGGTTGTGCTTCTTAAAAGTGGATGATAATAACAATTTCATGGAGTTCATGAAACTTCGTGTGCTGGCAGCGAGGAGTAGATCATTGACATATACTATGGAAAAACAGACCTGATTTTGTTTCTAGAGGATGTAGAGACATGTCTCTGCGTTTAGCTTTGTGAAGCCGAGTTCTCCTAACTTTTTGTCCAGGGTCTTGTTCCATGTCCAGCCTGCCTGTTTGAGTCCATACAACGATCTCCAAAGTTGCCAACAATATCTGGGTTGAATGGGTACTCCCTCTGGAGGGAGGAGGTACAGCTCTTCTTCCAGTTCCCCCATTCAGGTATGTGGTAGAGACATCCATTTGATCCAACTCCAGATTGTATTTTGCTGCCAGGGCCATGATGGTCCATACGGAGTTGAGGTTTGCAACTGGAGCGAATACCTCTTTGTAATCTACGCCTTCCTTTTGGGTGAAGCCCTGTACAACGATCCGGACTTTATATCAGTCCACATCTCCATTTTCATTGTGTTTGATTCAGAAAACAGGCTTGGAGGTGATCGGAGTTACTCTGGTAGGGAGTGGGACTGTCTCATATATGTGGTTCGCATTGAGGCTAAGGAGCTCTTCCTCCACCGTGGATCTCCATTTATCTGCATCTGGACGTTCATAGGCTTCTTTTATGTTTTTAGGGAGGTTTTCTTCCATAGGTCTGTGGGCAATGCTGGTGAAGATGTAGTCGTGGAGTTGATCAGAGCTGTGGAAGGCTCTGGGCACATCAGGAGTTTTGTCGGAGGTTTCTTCATCTGACTCCATAGGTTCTAGGGTATCTTCAATCTCAGCTTCTTCAGCAGAGTCTTCATGACCCCCTGTTTCCGTTGTATTTCCTTGTCTAAGGTGCATTGATAATCCTGGTTTTTGTTTGCAGGTTTTTGCACATGGCTTCCTCTGCGAACTCCTCTGACTATTTGTGCAGGAGGATGTACTGGGGTTTGTGATGGAATTGGTTTTGGAGTTGGAGGTTGGAGGTTGGAGTTGGAGTTGGCTGAGCTTGTCCCGTTTGGCAGAAGTTGCGAAGCGTTCATGGCGCCACTAAGAATCTGAAGAAGCACGGGAATAGTGGGGTTGACGAAAGAGACATTAATAATTGTGAAAGCTGGCACAGAATTGAAACCAGGTTGAAGTACAGTTGACTTGGTCATAATGTATACGGTAATAGTGTATAATTCTCATACTGTATGGATTTCGAGTGGCTCCCGTCATGGGATGCAGGGAAAATGGGATTATACAGTGAATTGTATAATGTATGAC
>JBBPUG010001065.1:0-12463 GCA_038094535.1 Tubosaeta aff. alveolata | reverse complement strand
TACCATACCACTTAATTAATCATTATTTTGCTTGTAGTTGTCCATCTCTTGCAAAGTCCATACTCCCTCATAACCCATACATCATGGCTTATACTGACAGGTATGGGTTATAAGGGAGTTGACTGTAGGTCCTCCATCTGCGCCTTCATGCCCAGCGCTCAAGCCCCACTACCGCCACCACATGACAGACCATGACAAGAAGGCAAGCCGCCGGTGTCATGAACACAGCACAACGTTGCGTCAACCGCTACCGCAGAGGGTAGCCGCCCGCGACAACAAGGGTGGCCCAACAACTGGCCCCCGCCACTGTGATAGCGAGGCAAGCCAGGGCTACGCGGTGGCGCACCACTGCCATCACTACATGTCAACGACAAGGCGGATGAGGGGGCGCGGGGAACACCACATTGCACACCGTTGTCACAATGGCAGCCTAATAGTGAGTGTTCCCGTCCATTCTTACACTCACCTGCCCGCTTTGCTGATGCACTCACCCACGGTCTCACCATGGGATGACGGCAAGAAGGGCGAGAGTGACATTCTCGTGTCAACGGCGGCATTGAGGTAACCGGCTCATTTCCATACCATCACCATACGACGACGACAAGGCCGATGAGATTGCCACGTCAGAAGTGATGCACGTCCACCGCCATCGAATGACGTGCACGAAGGCCGTGCAATGGTGTGCCACCATCACAACCACGATGCTGACGACAAGCAATGGCATGCCACCACCCCGACCACGACGATCTAGGCAATGGCTGCACAACAGCCCTCCACCACAATCATGATGCCGACGACGAGAGGAGTGTGGGCGCAATGGAGCACCACCGTTGTAGTAGTGCCTATGTACTGTATCCTTGTACCTACATAGCATTTGCAATATATGGCTCTACTATATGCCGGTGAGATTATAATGTGAGGCCCCCAGGCGACAAATTATCAGATTGACTGATGTATATAGTGCAGAGCAGCTTTTTAAGATAGCTATATAATCTCCCTTGCGATTGGAACGGCCAACAGAGAACTACACACGAATATAATCTATTGTTCTGCACAATAACCGATAATATACCTATATCTAAATTTTGCAAATCTTGTGATGCAATAGGCTCCCTGCGAGGTGGCGGTTCTCCAACTGTCCATTGCCCTGTGGTAATACATTGAAGCCGCGTGAGGCAAGCCAAAGACTAGGTGAATTGTTAAGATTGCAAGGCAGAAGACAAGCACGGAGTCATGCCTCGTGTGCTTTAGTGATCCACCTCGCGAAGAAATGCCTCACTAGCTCCAATGAATGATCATCCAAAGCTTGCTGGTATTCAGTTTAGTTGGAGGAAACTGAGATGAGGTTGTTGTCAACAAGATGACATCGCCAAGCCTGGTCACGTCACTACTTTACCTGGTTCCGCTGTTCTTTGTCCTGAATATATGCACCATGCCGGAAATGCATGCACACCTTTCAATGCACACCATTACCCATGTCCAACCTTCCGCTTGCCTTCTCAGCTGCGCACATATCCAAATGGGATACCCTTTCAAACGACACCCACATCCTTAAAAGAACCGTCAATGACCAACATGCTCAGATACCCAAGGCCACCCCGCGTGAGGATGGGATCACCACGCCGACGCCCCCCGACGTCGTTACCGTTGAGGGCATCTTGTCACATGGTACCTGTTTGTATTGATTATTACACTCATCCGACAGCTCACCCGGCTCAGCGTGTGGGAAAAAGCACTGAAAAGTGGAATAAAGTAAGAAAAGATTCTTGTAAAAGTTCTGATGCAGGTGAGGCAACGAATGATATGTTTGCAGGAGCACACCATTCCTTGTTTGGGGACTACTTGTGTTCATACTCGACTGGGGTAAGACATCCTATCGTTTACACTATACCCCATCTTACACATCTAGCAAACTCTTCATTCATTAAGTAGCTCCGCACCCCGACACTCGCAAGGAGCTCATCAGGATCATTATGGATCTCCCAAGAACAAGTGGTGAGCCGGTACATCCGTTCGTCGCCATCAAGGACTGATGTCCATGTCCAGAACCCCCGGCGGGTTCATGGACTTCTAGATTCTTCTCTAGGGCTGCGCTAGGCAAATCGGACAGAACTGAATGGCCGCAGAAGATGTCCCCCAAGCCTAACTTGCCGGAAGAAGGTATATCTAAGCAGCCGCAAGACATACATATGGACGAGCCAGAAGACAAACTCGGTGTACGGTCAGAAACAACGTCTGTGAACACAGAGTCGGAATCAGAATCAGAAGAAGAGGACAACGAGTGGCAGCGGCCCTTTGATGAGAGGTCTGGACCGGACAGCAGCTACTGCATCCCCATGCCAACTTTCTTTTCTTAACCGTCATTGTTATCGCGGCATTTCTATCTCCCCGCATGTGTCGAATCATTCAGGACTTGGAATACATCTTTCCTTCGTCTCTCACGGCGACCACGACAAGGAGGACGAAGGGGCATGGGCAGCACAACGGCGCGCCCGCCATAACCACCGCCACAGTGACTGCGATGAGGAGGGCTGATTTGCTGATGTTGGTGGGCTTTGATCTGCGTTTGATGACCAGCTTCTCCAGTAGCAAAAATGGCTGCTGCAAGTAGCTCAAGGCTTTAGTTTGATGCTGGCACGATTGTGGGTGATACAAACATAGCAGGAATAATCTAGAATAAAATATTTTACCGTCTGTGGGAAACACTCATGATTAAAATAATTCATTAAAATAATTCTTCAACTAAGATTTATTCCTGCAGAATATTTTATAAATTGTACAGTTTTTTGTAAGTTGTATAAACTAAGTGAATTTCAATCCAGCAGCGTCACGCCGTGGGTGCGTTTGACGGCTCCAATCGTGGCTTCAGAGCGATTGTTTGTTTGTGTTTGCACCATGTGGCCACACTCACTATCACATGCCTTTGTTTATGTAATCTATTTGGTTCGATTTGCTAAACGTCGACCGCACCTCATCATGCCTATCATCCACGTCGCTCACCCCATGTCATCCGCTCCCGGATCCAAGCGAAAGACTGGCTGACAGTTGAAGGGGTGATTTTCAGGGTAAGCCATCACAATTTAGTGCATATATGCTATCTGCTCGTACCCGTAGTGCCCTCCCTGGTAAAGTTGGTGATCACGAGGAATAGAATTGGTAAGTCATCAGAGTCAAGTGCGTATATGCTACCTGTTCATACCCAGCCTTGGCGCCATGCCATAGAAGGTCGGTGGGGACCACACTATCACATCCGCCACCACCCTGACAACGGCGAGCTGGCACAATGGCTGCTAACCACGACCACCACGGGGAGGATGGCGAGGGCAGCGCAATGATGCACTCCACACCGCAGGACGCGTAGCTAGTGCACCACCGCCATTTTTCCGCGACAATGTAGCAGCGAGGGCTGCACCATGGCGTAATCCCCACCTCCACGGTAACAACGACGCATCCAAGGGCTGTGCAACAGCATGCCCTCCCCACTACGATGATGACGATGACGCAGGTGAGGACCGCGCGTCGTCACTACCTCCCATTACATGACGGCGCACCACCACGACGACATGAGCTGTGCGACGGCATGCCCCCACCATCATAACAGCGACAACGCGGCTCTGGACCACGACCTCCCCCCAATGTGACGGTGCACTACCACCACCCAGACAACTACTACGTGGGCAAGGTTGCGTGACGACGCGCCCCAACACCACAACAAGGCGGAGGGAGGGGGTGCAATCCAAGTGGCAACGCAATGGTGTAGGCCCACCAGCACGACGATGATGATGCAGGAGAGGACCGTGCGTCGCCACCACCTCCCTGCGACAACGCGACGGCGGGGACAATGGTGTAATCCCCACCCCCACGACGGCGACAACGCGAGCAGGGGCAGCGTAGTGGTATGCCACCATCACCAAGACAAGGAGGGCGGGGGGGAGGCACAACCGCACGACAATAAAAACAGCAACGCAATATTGCCATCCCCCCTCACGATGACGGCGCAGGCGAGGGCTGCACGACAGCCTGCCACCACCAACACTAGACAACGCAGGCGAGGAGGGCACAAGGGCCTACCTATCATAGCTGCGCAATGGCAGCACATCACTACCACGTGACGAGGACGAGGGCTGCGTCGCCTCCACCACCACCACAAAGACGGCAAGGGTGGCGTGGTGGCTCACCTAGCGCCACGACGACAACAGCGGGTGAGGTGTATCTATGTATCTGCCAAATGCTGATGGCGAGGCTACGCCAGTGCACCTACCATTGAAGTTGACAGCGGGAGGCGAGGAGACACGGCGGCCCACCCACCACCACCACCACGACAAAGGCGAGGGCAGGATACCCACCATCACATGAAGAGAGCAGCGGGAGCGAGGAGGTGCACCTACCACCGCAAAGAAGCCGCAATGGCGCCAACCTCAGCGAAGACGACAAGAAGGCAGGGGGGAGGAGGAGGCGAGGCGAGGGCAGGGGACGGGTGGTGCGTTGACATTCATTCCGCCGTCCATCATCAACTAGATCAGCCTTTGTCATTTACTTGTTCAATACTACCTGTTTGACATGTACGATGGGTGTAGAAACAACGGTCTGGGTGAATCAGGTCCACAGTACTGAGTCACTGAAAAGTAGTGATTGTGTCACTTGTTTGCAGTAGCGAAAAGTGGCAATCAGTGACAGGTTTTGTCACTGTAAAAGTGCGTATCACTATTTAGCAGTGGCAGCGTCACTACTTTTGCAGTGACCCAGTCACTGCTGAGCGTGGCATTTACTTCCCATGGTGCAGAGTGCCAACCATTTAACCCGGACGACTCAACACAACCGGTGCGACCGCGCACTTCGGTGGCGGGAGGGCGAGTTGTGTTAGGATGTCTTGGTGTAACAGGTACGCCCACCATCATTACCAGTAGCGCGGTGAGGTTTCATAGCGCAGGCGGCGATGAGGGCATACATGCCCATCACCACGCCGACGATGATGACGAGGGGCTTGCAACGGCGCCATAAAGACGACGCCGAGGGCGAGGGCACGCGATGGCGTGCCCACCACACAATGGTGACGACGCGACAGAGTGGCACCACCACCCTCAAGACGACGACGACGACGCGACAGCCCACCACCTCCACGCGCTAGGACGACTGCGACGCGGTAGCTCCACCGTCACCAAAACGAGGAGGACGGCGAGGGCACACGCATGCGGGGCCAACTCAATGTCGCCCCGCAGCCACGAGAACGAGGGAGGGGTGCATGCAACGGCCCAACGACCACCAAGACGAATGTCACCACCACACGACGGCAACCATGGCGGGTTGGCGTACAGGTATGCCCACCATCACTACGAGGGGAGCGCGGTGACGTCTCATAGAACACCACAACGGCGGCGGCGACGAGGGCGTGCAATTGCATGCCCATCACCACGCCGACGATGACGGTGACGAGGGCTTTCAACGGCATGGCCATCACGATGACGGTGACGACGATGTACGTGGGCAAACAATGGCCTCGCCATCAAGACGACGCCGTGGGCAAAGGCACACAACGGTGACAACCCGACCGACGACAGCCACCACCACCACCACGCGCTAGGACGACTGCGACGCGGTAGCTCCACTGTTACCAAAACGAAGAGGACGGCGAGGGCACACGTCGCCCCACGGACACAAGAAGGAGTGTGCAACAGCCCAACGGTCACCAAGACGACGACGACAAGGGCGGGGTCGTGCAATAGCACGCCTACTTCCACAACTCTGACGACGACAACGGCGACGGCTCATCACCGCCATCGCCACAATGTGGGGGAGGGGATGCCACAGCACTTCCACCATACCGCTGATGACGACGACGACGAGGGGGCGCAATGGCGCACCAACCACGGTGAAGATGACGGCAGGAGAGCAGCGGTGTGCCTACTCCCACCAAGGACGCAAAATGGTGTGTCCGCGACGACGACGACAAGCACCTCCACGACGCCGACGACGACTGTGGTGACATGGCAAAGCGCCCCACCATTTCCACCACACCGCCAACGACGACTGCAGCGACGTAGAAAAATAGTGCGCCCCCCCTTTCCCTTGTATCCACCCTGACACCCCCACCCTAACGACGAGGGGGCGGGCGAGGTGGTGCAACAGAACACCAACACCACAGCGCCAATGACAAGCAGGACGAGGGGACACAACGGTGCGCCCACCACCACACTGCGACGCACGGCGCGCTCACCACCCGCAATACGACAAGGAAGGCGAGGGGGCGCAGTGGTGTTCCCACCACCAACCACGACGACCAGCAGGGGGCACATCAGCACATGGTGCGCTCACCGCCCACAAGACGAGGGGGCGCAGCAGCGTCCCCACTACCAACGAAGACGGCCGGCAGGGGCACAACAGCGCACAGCATACTCTCCACCCACAAGGAGGGTGAGGAGCGCAACGGCGTTCCTACCACCAACCAGCATGGGGGGGCCGCAACGGTGCATGGTACATCGGTACTACCACCACCACCATCATCACCACAGCGGCGGGGGCGGGGAGGGGCGCAACCACGCAAGGCACGCCCACCACCCACCACACGACGAGGGCGAGGGGTGTGCAACTCGCGCCCTCTACCAACCAGGACGACAAGTGAGGGCGCAACAGCCTGTGCATGTCCACACATATTCACCACAGCGCCAACACGAGCAGGACAACGACAGTGGCCCAGCAACGCACCCTCACCATAACAACAAGGACGATAAGGGGACGCAACGGCACACTGTCACCACAACACCAACAACAAGGGCAAGGAACAACAGGGAGGACGAGGGGGGGTGGCAGCCTGCCTGCCACCCTCCCGCCGCCACACGACGACAAGGTGGGCAGGGGCTGCACAACAGCACACCACCACCACACAACGATGATGTGGATGCCGCAGGGGTGGACAATGGTGGCGAGGGTGGCATAATGCTTCGCCCACCACCATGTGGCAACGACGGAGCAGGCGAAGGGCAACAGTACACCAACCACAACCATGATGTCGTGGTTAACGAGGGGCCGTGACAGCACCGTACACACCACAGCAACAAGGACGAGGACGAGGAGATGTAACTATGCATCCACTGCGGCGAGGACGAAAGCGAGAAGGATGAAGTGGGCTGCGCAAAGTCCCGGATGATGAGGCGAGAGAACAAGGCAGACGGCGGCGCAACCGCGAGCCCGCGATGAGGACTGCGAGGACAAAGACGGAGGTGCAATTGTGTAGTATTTGTATACCGTACACGGATATATGGTTTCTGTGGACTCAGATCTGTGTGATCAGTACGTTCAGACAGTCGGAAGTTCGGAAGTTCGGAAAGTCCAACTCACGGGCGTTTTGTAAGGCCGACAACTGCGACGGAGCTCGAAACACACATCTTTGGACTGCGCTGCAGGTGTGCGCCGGTGAGGGAAGGCAGGGGAGGTGGCTGAATGAGAGGATGGTGTGGGCGAAAGCGCGGAGCGCTTCCCGACCCCGAACAGCAGAGGGCTGGGCGTGAGCTGCAATCCCCAAACTTTAGGAGGACGACGACGCATGCAGCGACCGCCGCAGACCCCCAAACTTAGGAGGAGGATGGTGTGGTGGCCCGGCCAGGCAGCAGAAGTGCCGGGCTGGCTGGGTGGCCCACCCTGTTGTCAGTAGGACTGAAACCGTAATTTTACGAGGTGGGTAGCGCGGTAGCGGAGTGGGGGCACTCGGACGCTAGGCCAAGGTGGGTGGGGGCCATGCAGGGACGTGGTCCGCGACTGCAGGCAGAGGAGGTGGGTGTCAAACTATAGTAAGGGCAAGTGTGCCCACTACAGTACATTAGCTAAAGTTACAATGAAGAGAACAACTGTAGTCTCACCTCAGTCACTGCCCACTGGTGTGAAACACGACTGAGGTGAGAAGAAGGTAACATAAGGGTAAAAATATGGGCAGAGTTGAGATCACATAAAACTCCAGAATGTTCAGAAAATGCTATGTATGAGGACATATCAAAGACCCGATGTTTCCGGTCTTCCTAGAGCAAAGATGCTTCGGAAATTTCGGAAGTGGCTGTGCGGGAATTCCGGAAACGCCGGAAGCATCGGAACTACACGGAGTTACACTTTGACAGTGCCAGTGGGGACGTATGGTCCACGGCACCTGCATTGGGGCGGGGGCGAGTGGGGACATGGTCCTCGGCCACAAGCGTGATGGGGCGGGTGGGGGACGTAGTCCGCTGCACCGGCAGGTGGATGCCTGTAGGGCAAATGTGCGGCGAGATTTTTATTTGGGGATGCACGGAGTGCGCACTCCTCTTTGCCAGCTCACTCGGAGCCAGCAAGAACCCATAACGATGGGTTTCCGACATGAATGGGTACTACATCCATGGCCAGCTCCCCCGCTGGGCTTGCCTTCACCGTGGAGCGCCACGGGGTTCCGAGCCATCAGGGCTCACCGCACGTCCGTGTCGCAACGGAGGTGTCTATGGGCTGCGAAATGCTCGAAATGCCTGGGAGAGCGCTGGGCTGTCATCTGGAGCACAGGCGGCATGCGAGCCTGGCAGGATGCGATGAAGAGCGGCGAGGACTGAGCCAGGCAAGACGAGCATGGCGCGGCGCGAAACAACAAGGCGCCGGAGAACGCCGCTTCGCCTGCGCTTGTCCGAAGACTTGGTTCTACGGCTGTGCTCGTTCCTCGCGCGCTGTAGACTCTCACTCTTTTGCGCTACATCTCGGCGTAGGTAAAACTCAGGCTGAATAAGTGCTTACATACTCTCCCCCCATAACAACCTGAACCCTAAATGGTCCAGGAATTTGTGGTAGCTGGTGCTCCGACTGTTCGGACACGACCGGACGTTCGGAGGTTCGGAAAATCCAATCCTGGGTGTCCTCCGGCCTTAGGCGTCCTCTGGATGCGTTTGGATACGCTCGATCAACTCATCAAGGTCGTTTATACCATGTAGTAGTTATGCACTGGCCCCTAAACGTGTCTCAAATGCATATACAGGCATAATACGATTACAATGTGCATCACACTCCGACTGACAATGTCACGTTCGGGCTTTCGCATCCGAACCTTCAACGATTGTTGATCCCTAACTATCGACGAAACAAGACGCGCAATTGCTGTTCGAACACAGTGTGCGATCTTGATCCTGGTTTCTGCGAAAGCACATCAGAATCGTAGGCAACGTCGACTGACATTAAAAAAACAAACCACCCGTAGGAAACAGCACCCTGGTAGGCAATGCAGGGTTTATACAATTACTATGTATTCCTGGACCCGAAGGGGAAAGGTTTATGTGATCCCAGGCTGTGTTGCGTTTGCGGTGGCAATTTCCGGTGATTTGTAACCCAGTCCCCTGTCTCGTTTCTCGCGAATCTTGCAGGTTTTCTGGACTACAGTACTAGTCTACAGTATGGCGGTAACGTGCCTTGCGCTCCGAACCAATTGTATTGTATCCAAATGGACCAGTTTCTGAAGTTTGTGTTGCCGTGCGTCTGTAGTTGCTCATCATTATTCCAAACGAACACAGTTGACGACGAGGGCGCGGTGTGAGACGACACACCTTCGCCACCACCACCATCACTACGATGATGGCGAAGGCTAGGGCACGTAACACTGCACTCACTACCACAGCGCCAATGACGAGGACGTAGTAGCGAAATGACATGCCTACCACCTCGCGACGACACAGAGGGCAAGGACTGTGCAACAGCACACCACCACTCCGCCGTGACGACAACGAGGGGGCGATGGGGCGCGCGACGCCTTGCCAGCGGGGGTGGCCACGACACGCCCGCCACTACCGTGACGAAGACGGCAGTGGCAAGAACGACGAGGTCGCACAACCGTGCGCCCACCACAGCCAGGACAACACATCCATGTGCTGACACCACCACCACCACCACCGTCACGGAAATGGCAGCGGCATGGGCGACGAGGCACGGCCGTGCGCCCACCACAAGAACGGCAAGGGCGCACTACCCCCACACTACGGCAACGGAACTGCAACCCTAATGGCGTGGACAGCGGGGGGGTGCAACAGCACCACCACGCGCACCACGGCGACGAAGACGGGGGCATCCCAAATGCACATCCACCGTGCCGTAGAGGTAAGGCAAAGATGGCGCACCACCGACCACCCACAACGAGGCAGCAAGGGGGTGTATCTCCGTAACCCGTAACCCCCTACGACGACGATGACGCGGTGGCTACCGCGCTCCCACCGCAATGATGACAACGATCATGGCAGAGGCACACCACCGCGTTGACGACGCGCAATGGTGGTATAGCAGCGCATTGTCAGGACCCATGTATGGTACCCACGAAATGTGAGACCCGTTGGTTGGAGGGTATGGATATTAAGCGAGTAAGGGTACGAGTACGGGTTTGACCTTGGATACCCCTGGGGTTACCTGTGTCCGAATCTCTACATTCCTCTGGATGCTGCTCTACATTCCTTGTCTTGAAGCTTCGATTCCAGTTTGAGGGGGAATGTGGATGTGTATGTCATGTAGAAACATGTTGCTCTGTAAATGACACGGTGTTCCCGTTTGGTCTCATGCTAGTTTCATGTCAGCGCACATATGTAGTCGACCTGCCACTGAATACCGGGTTTCCATAGGTCCAGGACCTGCCCGAAGGGCCATGCTATGATATTATCAAATTCAGTGATGCAACATAAGAACTTTCTCGATAGGTTCTTGGGGAATGAGCTTGCCGATAAGGTCACTCCACTTCGCAGCCAAGATCGCGGTGGATGCACGTCTGTAAAGTTTCTACATGCAAGGATTATTAAAGTAAGGGAGGGTGCACAATATGATCCCATTCACCACTGGAATGCATTTTATCCCCTACAGTAACTTGGGCGGCTCACCAGGGTCGGCATTTTCGACCCAGAGCTGGGTTTGATTTTAAACCTGTAACCGTGGCCATCGTTTGGCTGACAGACTTGCTGGGGTAGGAATAGCCCTCGCATTGACCAGCGGGAATGGTGAAGTGTTTCGCATTTACTTGAACGACCCGTCGAAAGTCTCGCTGGGTGCTTGGGCTGAGGAATGACACCAGCTGGGCCAGGGACGGCCCTCGCCGATCAATCAGGGTTCTTTTGAGTACCACGTGCTCCCTGCTCAACGGAGGGCGGAGAACATCTCCCAGTGTTGTAGCGGGGGTGGGGATAGTCGCGTCGCGCGCTGTTTACCAACATGAAACGGACAGCTGCAGGGCTGCAGGTGCACGCACACGTCCGATTACTCGGAAGAACGCGTCTTGCAACGCGGCATGTGCCAACTTTCGAGGCTCCTACACCCACGCCCCACGCATTCCTCGCCCGACGAAGAGCGGAGAATATCCTCTGGCTTTGCACCAGAGGTGGGGGCAGTCGCCTTGCGCACCGTTCACTAACGTGAACCCGACGAGAGCCGGGCTGCCCTAGCGGGCAGCTGCACATATTGGCAGGCCCGACACACCTCCGATTGCTCGAATGAATGCGTCTTGCGACGCGGTTTGTGCTGACTATGTGGATCTTAGCCTGAACTCCCACCTTGAAGTTCGTTGCTTGACGAAGGCCAAAGAACGCCCCCAGCGTTGCACTGGAGGTGTGGCGACAGTCGCGTTGTGCACCGTTCACTAACGTGAACCCGACGAGTGCCGGGATCTAACGGTCGGCTGAAACCATTGACGCGTGTGGCACACGTCCGATTGCTCGAATGAATGCGTCTGCAATGCGACGCGGCGTGTGCCAACAGTGGGAAGAGTGGAGGACAAACCCAAGTGTGGAGCTGAGTTTGAAATAGCCAACAGGCGTGGGACAACAATCACAAACAATTAAGTCATCCGTACAAGTACGCAGCTCGCTTGGCCGTAACTCTTTCCATTGGAGTGCATGTGGCTATCCAGGTACTACCGTAGCTTTTGTGATTGTCTACTATTTTCAGCGCCTTCAAAATGTAGCAGTGGTGCGTAGTTTAGAGTGCAATGTATCAGACTATACAAGCCGCCTTTTAAATTGGAAACGTATTACTACATGTAATCTAGTCGTCAGATCCAACGGAACTCTCGCAGACCTCATCGTCGACTACCGTGATTCGCAAACCGCGTTCTTGGCGAGCACGCAATGTTCGAAAGAACTCCTCTTCTGAGACACCTGAGACATCATCCGCTGATGCAAAGACGATTCCGACGAGGTGCAGCTCGTGCAAGCGGGGAGTAAGCGCCACTGGTGCTTGTCCGCTGTCATCTTCAGAGAGTGCAGAAGACAGGTCGGGCATGAAGCCAGAAGTTAGCTCTAAGTGCTGCAAAGCATGAAGCTGACGCAGCATCTCTCTCCAGACGAAGGACGAGAACAGCGGATTGACGACATGAAGGGTTTCGACTTCTGCCACAGAGAGTGTGTCGAACAACCCCAAGATGACTCGCTCTGCGACCGTGCTTGAGTCTAGACGGGGCGTAAAAAGGTCTATCTTCAGCGGTATATCAGAATGCCAG
>JBBPUG010001064.1:0-12476 GCA_038094535.1 Tubosaeta aff. alveolata | reverse complement strand
ATCCTACCTCTTTCGGACTTACGCATACCCATTATAGTATAGTCTTACCTCGTGTCGATTGCTTGGTGGCGCTCCTACTCCCTCCGAACACGCGCTGCTGCGCTCTTTGTTATTTCCCAAAGCAGTGTGCCTATTTTCGCCTATCCTGTTCTGGACCTGTCCGGAGTTTAGCGAGCACGTATCCTCGCCATTATTTAACCCTTCCGACTTCTTCGTCTCACCTCAGTTGTGCTCAGTACTTGCAGCGCATTCTGAGGTGAGACCTTGCTTCATTCCTAGTACTCTGTATTTACTTTACCTTAGTTGGGCATTGCTGCCCCTATTTAGATACTTTAACACGAAGAGATTATGGAAGAAGTTCAGTGGATGGAAACCACTTAGAAGGCGATCGAGATGCATATGAAAGCAAACCACTCAGGCTCAGGGAACAAATATTCCCAAAAGCAGGGTGGTTCACACCCATATGACAGGACGAAGGAAAAATCATCCGTTGGAACAAATAGTTCCAAGTATTTCAAGAAAGGCAACACAATCTATCATAGAAAAAATACAATTCATGTTGCCTGATAAAGGCAGATCTGATGACCGTAGTCACCAGGATAAGAATAACAGGAAAACCCCTGTAGACCCTAAGAAGCCTACAGGAAAATTCCTGGCAGGTATAACCTGCTATCAATGTGGCAAGGAAGGCCACATGGCCGACAAATGTTCCTTGCCACAGTCCGATGCAAAGAAGGGAGGTCCAATCAGACCTCATCTGTTTGCTGCGGACGTACAGGAAGGCGAAAGTCCTCCTGAGGAATACCTAACTGTGGATGATGAACCCGCAAGTGAAGGCAATGCAGATGAGAATCCACAGGAGAAAGCAGATGATGAGGGACTCAAGGACATCCCTGATGAAGATGAGGACATCTTCGACAGCTATGAAGAAATCTCCAAATCCAGAGATGATGACGAGCCGGTCGCATATCTAGGAACTATGTGACATGGAGAGGATGATCTCTCCAATGAGGAATTTGAGGAGCACCAAGTACGGTGCTCCAGTATGAACATTGAAGTCAGGGACACGAATCTTGATATCCCTTCGGACACCCCTACACTCCAGGAGTCTGATGACAAGGACTGGGGGTGGTCATATCTTTATGGGGCAGTTCACAACGGGGGTTGCCTGGCCTGCCTTGGACGTTTATACCACGTCACAGAGGGACTCTCTGAGCAGAATCCCTCGCTTGAGGGAGCGTTGGACAAACCCAGGAAGTTTGCTCAACAGCAGTACTACTGCGGATTCGACCAAGGAAATTGAATTTCCTTTTGTGCAGACAATGAGTCTGAACATATAAAGACAGCGCTACAGCAACTGTCTCTCTATACATTGGAAACGGAGAAGTTGCGTCGCAACGCTCTCCTGCAAATAATGAAGTCACAGATGCTACTCCATGATGCTGGGTTTGACAACCCTGACGTCCAGGATGAGTTGGAGGGCGCAACTCGTGATCTAAGGCAATTTAAGGAGATCAACCATTTGGTTGATGTCTCCTTTGATGAAGTACAGATCCTTACACCCTGGGGGGTGGTCTGGATTGATATGGATGGCCAGATTGAATATCGATCATCTCCAAGTGAAGTAAGGAGTGCCTCCCTGTGTATCATCACAGAACCTGAGATGGGTACTGCAGACAATGACCCCAAAGATGGTGATGGACCATCTTCGGACAGTGAAGAACATTCTCTAGTTTGAGTATGAACATATTACAGGGGAGTGCATCCCCTGGTAAGGTACCAGAATGCACCAGAGACTGGGTGGCAGTTTATATACTACATGCTCCAGTCACTGGCGCAACATGTGCATATCATTACTGGTGCCCGGCGTGATCTGCTCGAACATGCAGCCTGACTGTTTGATCTCGTTAGAGACCAGGGGTATCACAATGACAAGCTGAACATGCTCGTCGTCAATATATTGACCCAAATCAGGGGTCTGCTTCATAGACCCCTTTGATGGGTCTGTACAGGAGATGATCACATCTCCATAGACACCCCATGGAGTTGTGTGTGGATCCGTAACAATGGGACGATGGAGTATCAACCCCATGTGGACATAGTCCAAAACGCTTCCCTCAGGACTGAGGAAAACAATGTCGATATATTAATGGACGACATGGGGGCTACGCTCCTGGCAATTTCTGTTGGGAATGCAGAAGGAACTTCCCATGATAACTCTGGAGACGAGGATGGAAGAAGAACTCCCAGTACTCGTCGTTGGACGTGGTCCAACCAATACGGAGTCATCCACATGGATAACTCCTGTCCTGAATGTCGCCGGCGTGTGGAACATGTCACAGAAGCATCTATCGAGGGAAATCCTTCCCTCAACACAGCAATGGCATATCCACTGCAAATGGCCCGTTGTGAATATGATCGCAGGTGGGACCAAAGCAAACATGCCCAAATGAATGGGCATGAACTGAACATTGATCACACCAGAAGTGCGCTATGCACTCTAGTGGACGCAGTCTGTGAATTACTCGACAGGAGGCATTATTTCCTGAATAACCTCAGTGAAACCACTGAGTGAATCCGCATGCTGCAGAGAAATAATCAACCTCTGCCAGATGCCAACCGTCTTTGCGGTATGATGGAATGGTGGGTGCTAGACCGACATAACACCCAATTCGGAAATTTTAGGGTATACAATGACGACGTCATTGTTGACACCCCATATGGGTCTATGGTGATACACACAGAGGAAGAGGGCCAACATCATGCCCAACTCCCTCTAGGTAATGTCCAGGTTCACCTGGCAGTGATCGAGACGCCCATGAACTCTTCACGTGAATTCAGATATGCAATGCGTACCAGGGATGGCATGCAGGAGTTGGGGATTTGTCCCCAAGTGCCCACTGCATTGTGATCATGCGCAACAATTGAAGCCATGATTAACGGCTGCAAGGCTTATACAATGATCAATACCAGTAGTACTGGTAATTTCGTGAGTCCTGCATTTGTGAGGGTCACGAAGATGAGTGTGCAGCCACTGGAACAGCAGCTCACACTACAATTAGGCTGTATTGGGAGTTGTTCACGGATCTCCCATGGTGGGATAAACCCACTAATGGTCAGATGATACTGATCGGAGGTATACTTCGATGTAGCGAATATTGATCACTACGATTGTAAACTGGGTATACCGTTTTTACGCGAACATTGCACACAAATGAACTTTGATGCTCAGGTCCTTGTAATTGGATGTGAGCGTGTGTCCTTCCTCAGCGAGCGAGAGCTCGCTATGGAGGAAAAAAGACGCCCTAGGGTGTCTTCCTCTTCTGATTGACTCAGAAGGTCAGTGGGACAGATATCCTGCAATGACCTTTTGAAGGGGAGGAGGGGAGAGAACGGAGATAAGAAAATTGTGAGCCCAAAACTCGCAGCAATAAAAACAAAATCACTGACCGAGGAAGACATTCCTCAACTGTGAAACCAATGGTTTCACAAATATGAACACTTATTTGGAGGAGTAAAGAAGAAACTTCCTCCATTACGGGATGTCAATCATAGAATCCCGTTAGTCAATGAAGGCAAGCAGTACACTTACCACTTGCCTTGTTGCCCAGACACTCTGAAACAACAACTATCAGATAAAATCCGATTATACACGGACGTGGAATGGTGGGTCATGAAAAGTGTTCCACAGGCCACACCCATGTTATGTATTCCCAAGAAATCTGGGAAATTGCAGACAGTCATTGACTGCCACAAATGAAACGATAACACAATTAAGGACATTATGCCCTTTCTGGATCAGGACCAGATCCGGATGGAAGTTGCACGAGCGAAGTATCGCTTGAAGATAGACCTGTTGAATGCATACAAACAGGTCTGTGTGGAGCCAGAAGACGTCTGGAAGACGGCCTTCTCCACGATTTATGGCACTTTTTGGAGTCAAGTCATGCAACAGGGGGACTGTAACGCCCCTGCTACATTCCAGTGCCTAATAACTGTGATCTTTTGAGATCACATAGGGCGCTTTGTCTATGTATACTTAGATGATATATTCGTCCACATAATGTAGCCACATTATCATGTGTGAGATGGCTGGCCCGCCCTGACAATTTCACCTTTGAGATGGCCAGCCCGCTGCAGGCCCGCCAATGAATTAAGGCAGGGATTCTTACATACAGGTGGGCCCACTTGTGATTTATGCAGAATGTGATGGGCAGGCCCGCTGGCCCATCACAAATCAGAGCAGTGGGCTCATGGGGCATGCAGAGGTTGTGGGTGTGGTGTAGGTGGACTGCCCACCTGTGGGCCCAAGCGGGTGCAAATGGGAAGCCCTGTGAGCCATGTCCTGGAATCGATGAGGCCCACGGAGGGTATAGTCAATCATACGAGGGGGCTTGTGGAGGTATGCTGGCTTTGGGTGGAGGGCCTATGTAGATATTTAGAACTATTAGGGGGCAAACAGGCGGGCCCGCAGAGGCTATATGAAAGGTATGGTCAGTCACACGGGGGGCTTGTGGAGGTGTGCTAGATCTAGGCGGAGGGCCTGCATAGATATTTAGAACTATTGGGGGAAAAACAGGTGCGCCTGCAGAAGCTGTGTGAAAGGTATAGTCAGTCGCCAACGAGGGGGCTTGCAGAGGTGTGCTAGATCCAGGCGGAGGGCCTGTGTAGCATATTTAGATGGGTGTAGGTGTTGAAAGGGCCCTGTTAGTCATGTCTTGGAATTGATGAGGCCTGCGAAGGGTATAGTCGATCATTTGAGGGAGCTTGCAGAGATATGGCAGCGCTAAGTGGAGGGCCCATGGAAATATGTTGCACCATGAGGGAGCAAGCAGGCGGGCCCGCAGAGGCTGTAGAAGTGTAGACGACACAAAAACGGACGGGCTGGTATTCATTCCTGGGCATTAAGCCTTATACATGGGTGGGCCCCCAGATAGTGCCAAGGGAGCGGCGTATAACAAACGTTACTAAGGGCCCATTAAGGGCAGGCAGAAGTTGGAAGATTGTGCTCAAGCGGAAGGCAGGCGGAGAATGGGCTATAGAAGGCAGAGAATTGAGTGTGCCCATGGAGGTAGAGTGAAGCCCACTGTACATGACATGAGCAGGCCCATGGAAGCACATAGATTGGCAGGGCGGGGCTGGGTGGGCCCCTAAATGTTGCAGAGATGCAAACTTCCTGGAAAGGGGAGGGCCCGCTCCCACCTATTGACAAAGCGTCAAATAGAAGGGTGGGCCCAGAGAGCAACCGATAAAATTCAGTGGCAGGCCTGCAGAGGCATGCCAAACCCTAATGGGGTGGGCCCATGGAAGCTGAGTTAGGAGCATTGCCCAGCAAATAAATGCCTGCGGAAGCACACTGACCAAGTGGGCAGAGGTGAATGAGCCCGAAAATGCTGCAGAGGTGTGTTAATTGAAAGGGGCAGGCCTGCTCCCGCCTGTTGAATACTTTTCTAACAGAGAGATTGGCACCCAGGGCACTTTGTGCAATACAGCGACATGTCTGCGGAGACTTATGTGTGTTAGCCGAGGGCGAGTAGAGTAGGGCCGCAGAGGTCAAGCAGGGAACATTGTTCATTACATGAACAGTAATGCGGAAGCATGTAAATTTTCCCAAGGGTCAGCCCTTTGCCTACAGAACAAGCGTCACACTAGGCCCACAGACCAACATCAGGAAAAAGCGAAAAATCCTATAGCCAGACTAATATACAGAAGTATCCATGGTCCTCTATGGTCCATCCTCAAATATAATCTACTATGTAGCCTACTGTTACCTGCATGGCTAGGCCATGGACTATATAAACTACATAGTTATGGCAATACTACCAGGCTACAGTTGAATACAGCAGACTATAGTGGACTACAGGACTATAGTCAGCTGAAGGATTATAGAGGATTATAGGACTACAGAGGACTATAGTGACTATGTAATCAACCTCTCTATCACTAATGATTATGACCAAATCAAACCCTGCAAAATCTAATTTCCAAAATAAATATATTTGTCTTACAATACTGTACAAGTAATCTATACTACACTACATCATAATCATGGTCATAGTGGTGGTGGTGGCAGGATGCCATTGTGGTCACCATGGCAGTGGGGGCAGCAGTTGGCTCACCGTTGCATTGCTCGCACCCCCCTCATCCTTGTCGTGGTCGTTGTGGTGGTAGTGGGTATGCAGTTGTGTTGCTTGCACCCCCGTCAACCTCGTTGTAATTAGTGGTGGTGGTGGCAGCAGGCTTGCCGTTGCGTTATCCATGCCCCCCTTGTCCTTGTCCTCACCGGGTCGCCATGTGGTAGTGGGTATTGCCCGTGCCCCCCTCGTCACAGTCGCAGTCACCGTGGTGGAGGTGGCAGCAGGAACACGGTTGCGTTTCCCGTACCCCTGTCGACCTCATTGCGATTAGTGGTGGTGGTGGCAGTGGTGGGCTTACCGTTGTGTTTCCCGCACGCCTCTCATCCTCATCCTCATCATGGTCACCATGTGGTGGCAGCAGGAACCAGTTGCATTGCCTGTGCCCCCATCGACCTTGCCGAAATTAGTGGTGGTGGTGGTGGCAGTGGTGGGCTCACCATTGTGTTACCCGCGCCCCCCTTGTCCTCGTCCTCGTCTTTGTTGCGATCGCTGTGGTGGTGGTGGCAGTGGGCTTGCCGTTGCGTTGCCCACACCGCCCTCGTCCTCGTCCTCATGTGGTCACCTCGTTTTTGTCGCGGTCACCGTGGTGATGGTGGTTGTGGCGGGTACGTGGTGGTTGTGCGTGTTTGGGTGAGCACGCACTCGCACTGGGTTGATGCGGGTGAACGAGGTGTGCATGTAAAGTTGGGTGAGAACACACCTGCACTAGGTGGACATGGGTGGCAGGTGAGTGGGGGTGTTCGTGCATGTCTTGCTGGAGGGACGCAGGTGCACATGCGCTGGGGTGAGCAGGGGGTGTGAATGGAGAATGGAGGGGACGTACATGTACGTGCGTGCGTCTTTGCACAAGTGGAGTGAGTGTGGGACGTGTCTGCAGGCCGTGCTGACGTGGCCATTGCTTACATAATATGGACTTCGAAAATCTCACTAAGTCCTGTCCCACTTTTTCCTACCTTACCATCACAACCCC
The DNA here is from genome assembly GCA_038094535.1 of Tubosaeta aff. alveolata. Taxonomy (NCBI): domain Eukaryota; kingdom Fungi; phylum Basidiomycota; class Agaricomycetes; order Boletales; family Boletaceae; genus Tubosaeta; species Tubosaeta aff. alveolata. Next base: position 5,369 of record JBBPUG010001064.1, on the reverse strand, counting down.
ACACAGTCGCACGCCCATCCACGCCCATCCTCATCACACGCATTGTGCACACTCACATTCACCCATGCAGAGCCGCGCATGCATCTGCAGGTGCACACACACAGCACGTGCACACACACACACCTGTGCACCCAAGTAAAGAAGTGCATGCGTGTCCATCCAAGAAGGGCACGCATGCACCCGCAGAGCATGCAAACTCCCTGCTCACCCATATTCAGGTGTGTGCTCGTCCAAGCACACGCATGCCACACTCACCCTTGTCCATCCAGAATGCATGTATGCGCCCGCAGAGCACATACACTCTGCTCGCCCACATTCACTGAGTGCAGGTGTGTGCTCACACAAGCATGCACATATCCCGCTCACCTCATCGCACACACTCAAGCACGTCAACGGGCAACCAAGCTAAGATGTGCGTGTGTCCACCAATCTGCACCTGTGTCTACCCCAAACAAAGATGGTGGGTACTCACCCAGTTACACACTCACCTGCTCATCTATGTCCTCTAGCCAATGTGCATGTGCACTCATGCACACCTGCACCCGATCCAATCCAAGGATGGTATGTACTCAATCAAGTATACACACACCTGCTCATCCACATCCCTCTAGGCAATGTGCATGTGCCCCCGTGCGCACCTGCGCCCACTTCAATCCAAGGATGGTATGTACTCACTCAAGTATACACACTCACTTATCCATGTCTATTTAAGTGATGTGTGTGTGCATCTGTGTGCAGTATGAAATGGAGATAGATGACTGTATATAGCTAGGCCTGAGTGTAATGTAGTACTAGTTATGCAATGATCATTCATAATTGGTTATCCACTATTCTATGGTCTGCAATGTAGTCTAGATAAGTCTTGTAGACTGTATTGGCCACTATAGCCACTGTAGCCACTGTAGTACCTATATAGTCTTGCTGACCACCATAGTCCTGGTAGTCAGCTGTAGTCCTAGTAGTCAACATAGTGCTATAGTCTGTCATGAATACAGTAGACTACAGTAGACATAGTAATACTACAGTGGCTATGGTAGGATTTCAGTGACTATATAGACTACATAACAGGGAAAAGATTACAGCAACTATGGGACCATGAGAACTATATTGTACTATGTAGTCTCCTGTAGAGCAAGTGTTTTTCCTGATGAATCTATATGATGTACTGCTGGGCCAGCGAAGACATATGGAATGGGTCCATAGAAGTCAAATGGGGCGCATTATCCATTATTCAAATGTGTCTTTGGGTAACTGGATTCAAACGGCCCTGCATGGGTGGCGGAGATGCAAGCCTTGGTGTAAACGGACAGGCCTATGGCCCTGGGAGGTACAAGCCTTGGCAGTGACAGGTGGGCCGGGGGGCACAAGCCTTGATGGCGATGGGTGGGCCTGCCCCCACTCATCAAAGAAGTGTCAAATAGATGGGTGGGCCCAGGAGGTACGAGCCTTGATAGTGACAGGTGGGCCCACCCCCACTCATCGAAGAAGTGTTAAACAGATGAGTGGGTCCGGAGGTACAAGCTTTGGTAGTGACGGGGGGGCCTGCCCCCGCTCATCAAAGGAGTGTCAAATAGATGGGTGGGCCCGGGAGGTACAAGCCTTGATAGTGACGGGTGGGCCTGCCCCCGCTCATCGAAGAAGTGTCAAATAGATGGATGGGCCCGGGGGTACAAGCCTTGGTAATGACAGGCGGGCCTGTCTCCGCTCATTGAAGAAGTGTCAAACAGATGAGTGGGCCCGGAGGTACAAGCCTTGATAGTGACGGGTGGGCCCGCCCCCGCTCATCAAAGAAGTGTCAAACAGATGGATGGGCCCGGGGGTACAAGCCTTGGTAGTGACGGGCAGGCCTGTCCCCGCTCACTGGAGAAATGTCAAACAGATGAGTGGGCCTGTCCCCACTTGTTAAAGAAGTGTCAAATAGATGAGCGGACCCAGGGGTACAAGCCTTGGTAGTGATGGGTGGGCCTGCCCCCGCCCATTTTCAATTTCAATAAGCACTTCAATCGAATGGAAGGGCAGGCTGCAGAGATCTTTGCCTCACTGGAACTGCAGAGATATAAATTCCAGGAGAGCACATTGGCGGGCCCATGAATGCAGAGGACGCGCATTGTCCGCATATGAACAGGCCTGCGGAAGCAGGTAAATTATTCTTTGCAGAGCTAGATGTGTCGCAGAAGCTGCAGTATATAGATTGCGGGCAGACGATACCCCTTTCTCTACTTGTTCACTACATTTCAAACATGTAAATGGATGAACTCGCAGAGAATCCTGTATAATATGGTTGCGGACGCACAGTGACATATGTTTTGGCCAAGCTTGGGAAGAAGCTTTGGCAGTTCAAGTCTATCCCTGCCTACCAATTATGTGTGGAATGGACAGGTGGGTCCACAGAGCGGCAGGTCAATATTTCAGGCAAAAGGAAATCTGGCGGGCTCATTGGAGTAGAGGTGCATACACATTTTGTATGTAGCCTTACACAAACTCCTGGTAGGGATGGCCTCGCCTCCGCCAAGAAGCTAATACAGGTCCAGGCTCACATATCACACATTATATCCAAACATGAAGTGAATGGCAACAATGTATGGAGCATAGTGCCCTACATGATCAGGCCGACAGAATCTAATGGCTGATGGGAGGTGAAGGAACAAGGCCCCAAAAGGTTGCACATGTACAATCTTTATCCAACTGGCACTGTTCCCGGAACAATGGTAGGCCTGTGGAGACAATTGTTTGGCAAAGGAAGAATCTGGCAGGGTAAGTGACACGGTGCATTTCATGCACAGGCTTGCAGATGGGCAGACTGAAGATATTCACCATAGATGCTTTGGGGTTCAGAGCCTTAGGGCCTTTACAGGTTCCAGAGGTTTAAGCAATTGAGGGGGGATGGATATGGCTATGAGCTGTAAGTCGAGTAGATATGTGTCCATACAGTACTTTGTACGATGTAAGAACAGGTCTGCGGGGATATACATGTATATGTATAGTTCATCCAAGAACAAGTCGAATAGGCCGTGGAACTATAACTGTGGAGCCCAGACAGTGTTTGACCAACGGGCCCACATGGGCTGCAGATGCTAAAAACTGATCAGAAGGGGGTGGGCCTGCCCTGTCTAGAGAAGGTCTGTAGTGATTAACTCAATGATTACATTGGGAGCTTGCGGAAGCGATCCTTTGCATTATCCCTGGGGGTATAAACATGTGCCTCATCAGATTAGCCTGTGCTGTGGGAACAAACCCATTTCCTTATGTTGATAGTAAGCGTGGGAATGATGCCTTATATTTCTTTTATCCACTCTGCTACCAAAATTTCTCCAACACTATTAACCCATGCAAATCCGCTCCAGCACAGCCAACAAGGTTATCCATAGGGCTGCAAAAATCATTGATGAAGTGATTTCAAAAGACATCCCTGAAGGCAGGTGGGATGCTGCGGCAGCAATCATTGCACAGGAAATGGCAAATATCAACGACTCATTCCATTGTATATGCTGATCCGTCTCAGGGTCATGTTTCGCACTTGGTCGACTATGCAACCTGTATTCCACTGCTGATCATTGCTGCGGATATGTTTTGGATAAATTCAAAGCAGGAGTGGCTGGATTGGAATCAAATATGTCAACAAGACATTGGATGCCTGGAAGGACATCGGTGGTGGCCTTGAGTGGATCTCAAGTGGACAGCTACAAAGGAAGAATCAGATGAAGAAAGCTCAGGCAAAGAGCTCTGGGTTCAAATGAAGGAGGGTGTGGACGACGATGTGGCAGAGCAAGGTGTGGAGCTCTGGTCACTGCGGCAATGGCTACGCGAGGCAGAAAAAACGGCTTGGAAAGGGAAAGAGAGATTGGAGGAGTCGAAGGATATAATGGAGGGGAGGAAAGGCGCTAGGCTGGCGAGCACCCATCACGCGATGCAGAGGCACACCCCATCCACTGTGAGGGACCCATCTTCTGATTTCAGGACACATTATGAGGTACCGTGCACCAGCTGTGCAAGTCGTGAAATTGTGTGTTTGATTCCAGATAGCGGCACTGCTTGCCTGGCCTGCCAGAAATCAAAGTGGCAATGCAGTGAGATAACACACCGTGTTGCTACATCTGGCCCACCAAGCTTGCCTTTGCCAAACCTCCCCATGGATCTCTCCCCTCCACCTGTCTCATGCAGAACTCGCCAGCAGTCAAATCCCCCTGCCAAATGTGGTGATGGGATAGGTGGCCCATCTGGACAGTCTTCATCGATTGCTCGTGTTTCTCAGGATGATGAATTTGGTACGTTGTCGATGGTTTACTGTGAGGATGACCTCTCATATTTTAGCTCCTCCGCCCCATACTAACTCCTGCCCTGATGAAGGGCCTTCTACACCCATTCACTCCAGCGCGGCCATGCATAGCTCCCTCTGTCATTTGTCAACAACCTCCCCCCCGAAGAAAATCAAGGGCCAGGCTTTATACACAGGGAAAACTTCGTTGGGCTTCAAGTGGAGCTAAACCAGTTCAAAGCAATACATGGGCAGTTACATCAGGAAATTGATGAAGAAATGAGATAGCCTTATATAGCTTTATCTATTTTATCTAGTCCATAAGATGCATAATGATGATATACACTAAGATCATGCTATATAGTTTCTGGGAGAGTTTGTAGTTTAGATCATATCCATAATATTTATTGAGTTGATGATATTAACCAATATGATATCAGTAGATCATATATATCTTTTGTATCATCTACATCAGGCTGAATAGTATGGTGTTTATGATCATTTATATTACAGATGTATATATTGTCAATAATTATCAGTAATTATAATTCACATCATTGAATTTCAAAAATAATAGTCATCACAATCAATGAAAGCAATCAATCAACTGATAGCAAGCCATAACATCACAAACATTCATTATCATTACACTACAATGACAGTAAACAACTATATCTACTTAACTAGACTACCATTATATTAAAAGTGCTGAAAAAGTAAAGTGCTAAGTCAAAAAAAAGCACTTACCAAGTGTTTCACACAAGTCTTAACTTACCATAGTCCAACTCTAGCCTTGAGTCAAGTGTAGAGTGACTCTTGACTCTGTGGATAAAATGCAGAGTCAAGAGTGAAGAAAGCTGAGTTTAAAAGTGCTGGGTTTAAATACTAGGTACTGTATAGTTATTACTAATCAGTTCCCACACCTTTGGCTAACTTTAGCTGATGTTAATGATTTTTGATGATATGCATAGATGCCAATGATATTCTATGACCAAAGTAACATCAGATTGAGCAATAAATTATCATTGGATATCATTGAATATCATTATAATAGTGCTTTGATCAAGAAAAGATATATATTTTCCACATATATCAAGTTGCACCAGTATGATAT